>JAEIFU010002867.1:0-36525 GCA_018904235.1 Lordiphosa stackelbergi
TTGATACCACAATAAAATTCACTTAACATTTTCTCATTCAATCGTGCCAAACGCGCTTTGACAATTATTACCAATTATTAATGCTAATTGAAAAAAATAATGCCAGCGGCACAACCCTGCTATGTATTACACTGTGGAACAAAATTCAACTTTTTTTATAGCCTGGGATTGGGACCAATAAATTGTGAAACTAGAGGCATCAGGTAGCAACTCCTCTTACCCCGTTTTTCTTGAGCACGTGGAGTTCGCGTTTAATGGGCACATTTATACTAGCAACTTACACATACAACATCTGTTGCTGGTCAAATAAAGATGAGAGCTAAAATTTTGGAAAATTCACCAAAGATGAAGGGATCTTAGGTATGCTTCTCCACTTGTTATGGTTGGTAATCCATTTACCCAATGTATGCACGCCAACCGAGTTTAAACGTCCGTAGCGGCCACAGACCACTGACAACACCCCTAAGCCTTTGCAGTCTCCACAGCCCATTACACATAGTAGTGCCTCCTACGATTTACTGAGCTGCTCCCCGTTGCTCCTACCGCTACTGTTGTGGTCACCTACCAGTTACCTTTTAATCCGCATTAAACTAATAAGCCCGCCTCCAGTCCATTGAACTGGCTGCGGTTATGAATATTACCTCTGCTTTAATGGGTTAATTCTATTCTGACGATGCGTTTTGGGTTGTCGTAATAGCAGTATGACTCAGTGGTCAATTTCTGCTCCCGCAGGCCAAAATAAGACACTGCTATACCTCCAGCCCTACAAAAATGCATCCATGAAAGTAACCATGGCATTGCCTATGACGTATAAATTTTTACCTAGTGACTTCCCTTATTAATTTTTTAAACTCTTCTATTTTGTTTGAATTAGGTCGCCAATTTTTAAAAACAACAACAGCTGACTTTTTTGGCTGTTTCTGGTCACAGTACATTGTCAGAGCGGCTCTGGAAATTATCAAACCATTTTCGCTCAATAAAATTTTCTTCCTTCTCAATGCCAATTTCCAGGCATTTTGTAGCTATGCCAGTCCATTTACAACAGTGCGGCGCATAATAAATAAAAAGCCAACTTTAATGAACAAATTCGAAATTTTTACAAACTAAGCAAGTAAAAAATGACTCACCAAGAGTGACTGAAAAAACCTCACTGAGCAAAGAGGAATAAATGACGAAGATCATGTTAATTGTGCAGAGAGATTTTTTTTATTCACTCTCGGTCAGTCAATTGTTCACTGACTTGCTCTGTTCAGTTAATTCCTGAGAAACTGAGCAATTTAAGTGTGTTGACGTACTAAAAAAAGAAACAAAAGAACATGTTCAGTGAAATGAACAACCTTTTCTCAGCGCTTGTGTGCAGGCCCTTATGATGAATAAATTTCCTTCACTTCAGTTAATCTTTCAAGATATTCAATACCAATTCGATTTTACAAATTCTAACATAAAATAATATATGTCCAGAAACCGATACAAAAATCCGGGTACCGTACTTGAAATGAAATAAATTGAAAGTCGAAACACTTATTTCGGACAGTATTAGTATCTATATATATAAAAGAGTTCATCCTGACTGACTCACTGACTGACTGGTGACCGTCGCACAGCCTAAACCATAAAAGATAGAAAGATGAGATTACAGTAGCTTTATCTTATGCTGAAAGTGAGTACTAAGAACAGGGTTTTTGAAAAATTCTGTCGGAAATGTGGAAAATTCAGCAAAAAACAGTTGTATGAAACTTTTGTTTTTCATCCGATCAAGTTCAAAATTATTTTAAAATCTATAAAATAAATTCAATAATTACTGCACAACAATCTTTCGAAAAAATTTTACCTTCCCGGGTGGAAAGTGGGTGGTCAAGGTTGCCACTATTAGCTCCAATTTATTTCGAAAGGCGCCTTTTGCTTTACAGTTATAGCAGAGAGCAAAGAGCGCACGCAAAAAGCAAAACACAGAGAGCTTAAATTGAAGAGACACGATTTCACGCTGTGCGTGAGAGCACAGTAGCGATCAGGAGCGTTTGGAATTGCTTTTGTAGGCGTTCTTATTTGGGAGTAATCATAAAACACAATGAATCAAGGCAGAGGTGGACGCGTCTTTTTCGTTGCCAAGGCAACTACAAAGAAACACAGTTCAAATAAAAAATGTTGCACAACAACTCCGCTAAAAACAACAATCACAACTTAAATCGACAGCAAATGCAAAAAAAAAATTGAAAAACTGCAACACCAAAGTTAAAAACAACAACAAGAAATTTCCAAAATCAAAAAAAAAAAACCCATATAAATATAAAACCCAATCTATATTTATAAAAGAGTTCAACCTGACTGACTGACTGACTGGTGACCGTCGCACAGCCGAAACAATAAGAGATAGGAAGATGAGATTTTCACAGCAGTTTTGTCTTATGCTGAAAGTGAGTACTAAGAACGAATATTGGAAAATTCTGTCGGGAAATGTGGAAAATTCGCGAAAAACTGTTGTATAAAACTTTTTGTTTTTCATCCGATCAAGTTCAAACTCATTTTCAAAGATCTGTATGAAAATTCAACAACAACTGCATACTGCAACTTCGAAATTAACCTCCTGGGTGGAAAGTGGGTGGTCAAGGTTGTATGGGCGAAACTATAGTTGCCAGCGATTTGTTCCAAAACTCATTTTCAAAGTTACACATAATAAAATATAGGAAACGTAACTTTAAAATTTGGAAAATCTATCCCCAAAGTCGGAAAATCTTCACGGAAAACTGTTGTATGAAACTTTTTTGTTTATTATCCGAAAGAGATTCAAACTCATTTTCAAAGATCTTTATGAAAATTCAACAATAACTGTGTACTTATTTTTAGGAAAATCCTACCTGGAAAAGTCGGAAAAGTGTCGGAAAAGTCTGTATTGTAAAAATTTATTTTCATCCGATTGACTTGAAAACTTGGTTTGCAAGCATAGTACGCAAAATATTCGACACGTGTTTTCCCACTTTGAAAACTCCACACCGTAGAAAATGGCCGGAAAATTCTGCATAAAAAAATATTTTTCACCTGATCGACTTGAATCTTGGTTTGTTAGAATAGTAAATGAAATAAATTGAGATGTGATTTTTCGATGTTGGAAAATTGTGAGTGGGAATCTGGTGTGTGAGGGAGGGATGGGGGTGGGATGGGAGCGGGAAGGGTGGGATGGTGGGAAGTGGATGGGATGTGGGAGGAAAGTGGGTGGGATGTGGGTGGGAAACGTGTGGAAGTTGTGTAAGAGGTGAGTGGGGAATGGTGGAATTAGCCGGGGTGGTAAGAACGCAGCAGCAAAGTCGTAACGGTGAAAGAAGTAAACGTTACTAATCCTATGTATGTATGATTCGATTTCGGGGCTTTGACAGAGGAAACAAATTTAGAGAATATTTTTTAAATTTGGTACTATTTGGCTCTCACGATTGACTTCAAACTTCTTCTGATATTGGTTCTATACTGTTAGCGCAGCGAAGCGCGACGGGCTTTATGCTAGTAGTAAATTATGAAATCGATCCCAATGGAATGACATTATTAATTTACGGTAATGCTTGCTATCTCGAATTGATTGCAACCAATTAGCTGAAACTAAATCAATTGCTTTAAAATCGCACACTTTCTTCACACACACACACACTTAACTACTCCGCATATATAGTACTCGTCCAATTAATTGCCAGTAATTGCAAATTATGCATTTAGCGTTTACCGCCGAGTCAAGAAATTATTATAATCCAGCAACAATGCTTCTCCCACTATCTCGCTTTAACAGCCCAGACACACACTTAAAATGCTGAAAATCTTTTATGACACGTTATTAGTTGATGCTGCGTATGGGGAAGCGGGCAGGAGCAGAAGGATAACGACAACAAGCTTTAATATGCTTAATGTAATTATGACAAGAAATGAGCGTAGAAGGGCGCAGCCTCCCCCTTCTCAGCTGTCTGCATACAAATGAAAGCATAATTTACCAGAAAGATGAGGTTCTCCTTTCCTGTCGTAAAAATGCTTCAGTTTTATTGTTGTTGAAATATGCATTTGAAATTGCTCAATGGAGAATTTTAAGAATTTAAAGCGCGTTAACTAAAAATTAATATTCTTTTCTTAAATTTGGGCCTATTTATGTACCTACTTGTTGGCTAAGAGGCACGTGTGCGATTGGGGGAAAAGTTTTTCCATATTCATAAGTCAATTGAAATTTATTACCAGGCACATATGCCATCCCTCCTCCAAATTGTAATAATATTTATATATGGTGTCTATAATACACACCCATCTCCTGCTACGCTGGCTCTTGCTGTTGTTGTTTCTGTGCCATAATAATTTACAAAGCATTTTACGCTTCGCTTCGCCTGCCATCTACATTAGCCGCAAAGTCAGTTTCGTAGAGACTTTTTAAATAAACCACACAAATGTTTGCATAATGTAAATAGAGAGACAAGCGTCCTTGATCTATGGTCCTATGTGCCATGCTGTGCTACGGGTGATAATAAAGCTCAGGTATTGTTTTAAGGGATGAGGCGCTGAGGTAAAAAGTCAGGGGCCAACATTTGACAAATGGGCAATTATGATGGACATATTTTTGTTGGCATTTTTTTGTTTTTTTATTTTTTGGGTTCCAAATTTTAAGGAATTAAAAATTTTTTTTATAAAATAATTATTTCTATTCTTCTGTTAATAAATTTATTTATTAATCCAAAGAATTATGTCTTCACCTACTAATCGATGTTTTCACACTGATTTGTGAACGTCAGAGAATTACCCCACATCTGATTGGTAAAACGACGGTTTTTACTGTCTTTACTATTTTCATTTCCTTACACACTGTTTACACGGTTTTCTATTTACACACGATATTAATGCTAGAGCTAGAGAAACATCGATGTCCACGTACATCGATGTTTTCGATGTTTAAGCTGAAACATCGATGTTTGTTTTAAATTTTAAGAGTCTGGTGTAGCTTCCTAAATCACTTTCTTGCTTGAGATTAAATTGAATATAAATAGAGAATATATTTAATATATATAAATTTGATAAATTATAAGACCAATGTCCCTTCTAGGGTTTCAGATCACGTATTTCTTTTTAAGTATTTTTAAAATTATTTAAATTTTTAAAAAGGAACATTAAACGCTCCCAATTCCTTGGCATTAAGGTCCGACAGGGTCTGTCCAGCTTTACTGAATGTTCTTTCAGAAGCTGTGGATATTGCCGGAATACATAAGTATTTTTTAGCCACTTCTTTTAGTGGGCTCAAAGAGCTTGGAAAGACTTAAGTTCACTTCCCATTTTTTGTGTGTTTTGCTGCATCTCGCATATTAGTGGGATAATTAGTGAAATAGTGGCATATTTTCTCCCAGAAATTTGCACAGTTGCACCCTTTTCTAAGAGGTAAGGATTTCTGACATTTCTTGTACAGTTTCTATATGGGGGCTTTTGGAGTTGCTTAGAGTTTGGAGTAAAATTGTGTATAAATGGTCAGACAAAAGGAAAATTCGCTTTATTTTTAAATACAAACTATTCCACCGAGAGGCGACTTCTCGAATAATTCCATACAAATTATTTGTAGTTTGAACTGTTTTAGTTATTCATTGGTCACAGTACTTAATTTAAAAACTCACAATTCGCTAACATTTGGAAATCACGTCGTTAAGACAGGGAAGTCGAAAGATTTCTTGAACAAAAAGAGGGAATGTGTGTGTTCAAATCATGGAAAATTTGTGAGTTTTAATAAATCGCACCTTTTTAGTAGAAGTAAAATTTGATTTCAGCGTCACGTGACGCTGACGTCAGCATATTTTGTGTTGTTGTTTTATTGGAGTGTCCCAGGGGGAGAGGAGTGACAATGGGCGGAAAGAGGAGGGGAAACTGAAGGGAAAGTGAAGGTGACTCAACAGTGACTTGACAGTGACTAAACAATGACTAAACAGTGACTTGACAGTGACTTAACAGTGCCTAAACAGGTATTAAACAGTGACTTGACAGTTACTAAAAAGTGATTTGATAGTGACTTAACAGTGACTTGGCACTGACTTAAGAGATACTTGACAGTGACTAAACAGTGACTTAACAGTGACTTAAGAGTTACTTGTCAGTTTCTTAACAGTGACTAAACAGCAACTTAACAGTGTCCTGAAAATGTCTAAACAGTGACCTGACAGTGACTAAACTGTGATTTGACAGTGCCTTGGCAGTGATTAAGCAGTGACTAAACAGTGACTTGACTAAACGGTTTATTAACAGTGACTAAACAGTCTTTAAACGGCCATTAAGCAGCTTTAAATTTAGCATCATATTTCACATTAAAGCCTCGTGAGTGTTCACGACACTCACACCTATTTTTTTTGATTATACGTAGCATGTAAATGGATAAGCATCAAGCACATTCATATATAATAAATAGGGTTTGGTCCAATCACATTTTTTTGAAGTTGCGTATTGCATATTGACAGAACCGCAAAGTGATCACCTTACCTTTCTTATGGACACCAAGCAAATTTTATAAGAAAATAGCGTGGCCTTGTCTTTTTTATGTAGGGTTGCAAAAACATCGATTGTGAAACAAAATCATCGATGTTTGCAGCTTAGATAAAAACATCGATGCATCGATGTTACCATCGATGTTTCTCCAGCTCGGAAGTGCAAGTTGTGCAAGAAAGTTCCCTTCTTCGAATTGAGGCTTGAATTAAATGTTTCCGAATAAAATATCATAAAAAAGGAATACAAAACTTAAAACAATTTTCTTGTCAGTTGCCTGGCGCCTTTTTGGCATTTTATTGCATTCAATTTTTGGCACAGGGTCCTTCCTTCTAGGCCGTGTCTAATTTGGCACATCATTTAGTAGTTAGCCAAAGCGCCCAAAGCCAAATCCCTGTTCAACTTGACTTGGCTACTTGTCACCTCCGCCGGCGCTTGACATCCATTAATCAATCAAGTGTGGCCGGTGGCTAAAAGGGAGGCAAATTAGTTTCTTTGACTTGGACTGAGACAATGAACGTTAAGTTTCCGCCATATGCGCTGCTTTGAAGTATTTTCCGTTAATGAGATGAGAGTTAATACAGGGGTGGAATTTTTGGGCTTGGCTTTTATTCGGTTTCCTTCTAGTTCCGGTGGCAGTTTTTTAGGGCAAAGTAAATTATCGGAAAGAGGTGTCGCTGAGAGGGATTCAATAGTAGTTGGAAGCTTAAGCAAATTTATTTAAAAAGTGACCACGGACTGGAAAGAGAGTTCATGTTTATAAAATCTTAAAAAGGGTTCGGTTTGCATTTTATTTATTAATGAACTTTATAAACTAAGCCCGAAAAGAACCTCCTTTTTTCATAAAAATGAATGGCTCTTTTAAGACATATTTAAGAAAACAAATTCAAAACAAATATTAAAAACAAGTAAGACCGTTGCAGTCGAGTAGCCCGACTTCAATATACCCTGTACAATTGACAACGAGAGCGTATTAAAGTCGGCTCTAACCGACTTCGATAAACCCGTTACTCATGAAAAAAACATGTTTAACTGTGCTCCTGCGTTACTAAGGGTGACCATCCGAAAACATAACTTTGAACTGTTCATCCGATTTTTAACATTTCTTCAGGAAAACGAATCATTTTACTTAGTTACCCAAGTTTTCATATTTTAATTTTTTTTTCATCCTCTACAATTTGATGTCACTCCTTATGTAAATCACGCGTAATTTATTTTTTTCGGAACTATATATTTTTAATCCCAATTTACCGTTTTTTCGCATTTTTGAAAAGGAACTCTCACTTAATTTCCACAAATTATCTCAATTATGAAATAACTTATGAACAAGTTTTTTCAATAAAATTATCTTTCAATCGTTCATTCATCATTTCAATGTCATATTTGTGGTGTAGCTGCTAATTACAAAGATATCGAGAATTTTGTTTCATTTTATCGAAAATTTGAAAAACCGCAAATAACACAGTTATTTTCACCAAGAAAAAATTTTCAAAAAAATTCTCTTTGGTTGATGTAACCTAATGTATAACAAATCCAAAAGGGTTCATACATCGAAATCTGTTAGAAATTGTAGAAGTTATTAGCATTTATCTAAAAATGAGCAATTTCAGTTTTACCGTTCAAGTGGTATAAAAATGTCTATGGTCCATTTTTGCCCCGTTTTTGCATAGTTGTCCTCTCGCGCAAGAAACCAACAAAAGTCTCCCACTATGGCCTCAAATCCTTGTTAGCGGCGTCCCATACTCTTCATATCCTGATGAAATCGTTCACCATGCTCATCACTCTCATCGCCGAGGTTTTCGGGAAGAAATCCAAACGGGAATCCAAAAAATGAAGTTTCAACGATATTTTTACTCCTGTTTGCAATACAATGTGCAGCGTTTGAGTGTAATGAAAACTTTAATATAATATACAACCTTTACCTATTTGCTTATAATTTCTTATTAAATGTGCGACGACTTCCTTATAGTTAGGACTGAAATTTCCAAGAAATGAAGTGACAACACAACGGAATGAATTACATGCGTCCTCTTCATCCTTGGACAACGTTGAATTGAAGTGTGAGTCCTTGAAAAGTTTTTTTTTTATTTGCGGCCCAACAAACACACCCTCTTTGATCTTTGCCTCTGATAGGTAAGGGAACACACTCTTCACATATGCAAATGCATCATCGTCTTTTTGTAGAGCCTTCACAAAATTTTTAAATAAACCCAGTTTTTTATGACAAGTGGCTCGAACTTTACATTTTCTTGTCCAACTATGTAATTCGTTCTGACCGGCCATTCGAACGTAGTGCTCGTGGCGTTCTCGACTGTCCCATTTGCACAAAAAAACATGTGTTTGGTATATCCTTGTTGCAATCCTGAAACTATTGCAACAACTTTGAGATCTGCGCAAATTTTCCAGTTATGTTCCTTGTAGTTAATCAAATCAAGCAACATGGCCATTGATTCATATGATTCTTTTATATTAACGGCATGCGCTATCGGTGTCGAAGGCTTGATGTTTCCCTGGTGCGACAATTCCGCTTTTAGACTAAACTTGCGATAAGCAAACGCCACTTGACTAAACTCCTCAAATAAACCACACACATCATTGCAAGAACAAATATTATTTTATTTTCAAGTAATACTCAGCATAGCGCTTTTGCCGATATAGTATGTTATTTTGACATCATCCTTTAACAAATTCCGTTCTTGCAAGCGTGATGCTAAAGTTTCAGATTTTTCTTTTGAAAGATCTAGATCTCTTATTAGATCGATAGTCCACTTTGGCAGAAGGGATTTCTCTCTTTTGCGTGTTCTTGATAGTTTTCTAAGTCATCGGCTGATTCAGATGGGTCATGCTTTACAGTTACCTAGGGGTCGGACCAAAATCATTGTACAACGGATCAACTAGTGTCTGTGCTGATCTCTAAAAGCTTTTCAACAAATTCAAAAACTGTGCACACAAACGGGGGAGCAAAACGGACCATAGACATTTTTAATACCACTTGAACGGTAAAACTGAAATTGCTCATTTTTCAGATAAATGCTAATAACTTCTACAATTTCTAACAGATTTCGATGTATGAACCCTTTTTGAATTTGTTATACATTAGGTTACATCAACCAAAAGAGAAAGAAATTTTTGAAAATTTTTTCTTGGTGAAAATAACGGTGTTATTTGCGGTTTTTTCAAATTTTCGATAAAAATGAAACAAAATTCTCGATATCTTTGTAATTAGCAGCTACACCACAAATTTGACATTGAAATGATGTATGAACGATTGAAAGATAATTTTATTAGCTTTAATTTGGTGTACAAAACTTGTTCATAAGTTATTTCATAATTGAGATAATTGAAATTAAGTGAGAGGTCCTTTTTCAAAAATGCGAAAAACGGTAAATTGGGATTATCTCGAAATCTGTTCTACTGAGAAATTTTTAAGCTCCATATTTGGATTCAGCGCGTGATTTTACATAAGGAGTGACATCAATTTGCAGAGGATGAAAATCGTGTAAACTTGTGTTATTAATGAAAATAAAAATTATAAAATTTTTATCTATATATATAAAAGAGTTCAACCTGACTGACTGACTGACTGACTGGACTGACGGGGTGACCGTCGCACAGCCCAAACCATAAAAGATAGAAACATGAGATTTTCACAGTAGTTTTATCTAATGCTGAAAGTGAGTACTAAGAACGGATTTCGGAAAATTCTGTCGGGAAATGTGGAAAATTTGCGGAAAACTGTTGTATGAAACTTTTTTGTTTTTCATCCGATCAAGTTCAAACTTATTTTCAAAGATCTATATGAAAATTCAACAACAACTGCATACCAAACTTCCGGAAAATTTACCCCCCCTGGGTGGAAAGTGGGTGGTCAAGGTTGTATGGGCGAAACTATAGTTGCCAGCGATTTGCTCCAAACTCATTTTCAAAGTTACGCATAATAAAATATAGGAAACGTAACTTTAAAATTTTGGAAAATCTATCCATGAAGTCGGAAAATTCACGGAAAACTGTTGTATGAAACTTTTTTGTTTATTATCCGATCAGATTCAAACTCATTTTCAAAGATCTATATGAAAATTCAACAATAACTGTGTACTAATTTTCAGGAAAATCCGACCTGGAAAAGTCGGAAAAGGGTCGGAAAAGTTTGTATGGTAAACAATTTTTTTCATCCGATTGACTTGAAACTTGGTTTGCAAGAATAGTACGAACAATAATTCGACACATATGTTCGCGATATTGGAAAACCCGCCAACGAGGAAAATGGCCGGAAAATTCAGCATGCAAAAAACTATTTTTCATCCGATTGACTTCAAACTCGGTTTGTGAGTATAGTAAGTGAAATAAAATGAGATGTGATTTTCCGATGCTGGAACATTTGACCCAACGGTCGGGAAATTCCTGGAAAACTCTGCATGCAAAAAACTATTTTTCACCAGATTGACTTGAAACTCGGTTTGAAGGGATAGAATACGAAATAATTTGTGATTGCATTTTCCGATGTTGGAAATACCGCGGGGAAGTGGGAGAATAGTGGTTGGGAGTGGGTGGTTAGTGGGAGGGATGTGGGTGATAAGTGGGCGGGAGTGGGGAGGGATGTGGGTGAGAAGTGGGTGTGAAGTGCGTGGGAATCGGAAGGGAAGTGTGTGGGATGTGGGAGGGATGTTGGTGAGAAGTGGTTGGGATGTGGGTGGGATGTGAGTGGGAAGTGTGCACGAAGTGGGTGGGAATGGGAAGGGATGTGGGTGAGAAGTGGGTATTAAGTGGGTGTGAAGTGGGTGGGAAGTGGGAGGAATGTGGGTGATAAGTGGGTGGGATGTGGCTGGAAAGTAGGTGGGAAGTGGGTGGAAGCTGTGTAAGAAGTGGATAGTGGGTGGGATGTGGGCGGGAAGTGTGTAGGATGTGGGTGTGATGTAGGTGGGAAGTGGGTGTGATGTAGGTGGGAAGTGGATGGGATGTGGGCGGGAAGTGGGCGGGAGGTGGAAGTGATGTGGGTGGGATGTGGGCGGGAAATGGGCGGGATGTGGGTGGGATTTGGGTGGGATTTAAGTGGGAATTGGGTGTAGGGTGGGTGGGATGGGGTTGGGAGTTGGAGGGAAAACCCATCAGCAAAGTTCGATTTCTGGGGTCTACGGTGTATTATTATATCTAATATTGTTTTGTTCTATACTGTTGAAGGCGCAGCGAAGCGCGTCGGGTTATTTGCTAGTATTTATAATGCTGAACTGAACCAAAAACCGAAAAATAAAATGGTTCGGTTCGGTTCACTTCAGCTGGGTATTGAGTTACTGGCGAATAGTGAAAAAATCAGCAATTAGCTTTAAAATATTACGAAAATACTTGAAAAAGCAGAGTTGTTGTAAAATAAGAACATCAACCCTATTAAATTTGCTAATGACCCAAAATTGTAATAAGCCGTCTTGATTCTATTATCCGTTAGGGATCAACTTACTTAATAATCGAACGTCAACTTTTTATCTTTACTTGAGATTGGCTTGAAATTGAAATGAGTATGGCTGGCAGGCATGGAAAATTAAGGTTGAAGAAAACATAACGGATATTCATTCAATTCCATTAAAAAAGTAAAATATCGATTGTTAGCGTTTACCTATAGATTATTAAATATTGGAATATTTATCAGGAAAGTCAACTTAAGCATATCTCGAAGAGTTTTAGCAGTTCCACCCATACAAGTATCAGTAGAATGAATATTTTCCACATTGAAGTTTGGAAGTGAGGAGATATATTATTAAGTCTTATCTAAAATTCCATCATATTGAAGTTAATTTAAGTCTTTTAAAATCTATATTATTCCCTGTTGTTTTGAAAACCACATAAACAAGTATAATTAAACTAATCAAATGGAAATGTCAACTTTTGAGTTTATTAAAATTAAATGTTTATAATATAATAGGGTGTGTTCCACAGATCGAAGTCGATTTCTGTATGCACTTATGGATTTTGAATTAGAATTGTTTAAGTTTATATGTGAAGTGCCAAATATGTCAGAGATAACTTTATCAGGTCAAAAGAAAATTGGTATTTAGTTGACGATTTTGATTCGCTTGGCTTTCAGTAGTCGATTTCAAAACCGTCAAAGTTTCGAAACAATATCAAGTGACCAAAGAGTGAAAGTGAAAGTCAATTGATATGTAAAGTTGTAGGATTTCAAAACGAAATGAGATCGTTTATACGGAAATTGTCGTCGAAATTTTGAACATACCCGATTAACTGAAAACCTAAGTCTTTGTTAATAAATAATCTGAATACTTGTATTAAAAATATTATTTTTTTTTTTTAATAAATTTTTTTTAAAAAAACATAACCGCGGTTCTTTAGTTTTATAATTTTGGTTATCAAAATTGTTTGGGGGGTGATTTTCGCTATATCTTCCAACAAACCAAAAAATATTTGAAACTAACCGAAAGAGATTTCTGTGACAACAAAATTGGTTTTGGGTTGGAATTTGGTTGGAGGAGATTTTTGTGACACCGCTGATTTTCATGTCGAAATTGCAATATGGATTGAATTTCTAAGACTCATCTGTAATTAACATTTCAATCTATTCCTTACCACAAAATTATATTTTCGGGCTAAAATTGAAGTTTTTTAGAAATCGACTTAAATGATTGTTTAAACCAAATCTTTTTGGGTCCGGCTCAGGGTGGGGATATAAAATATTTGAAAGATTTTATGCGTTGTTTAGTTCGAGGGACCCAAAGAACTAGCACCGAGTTATGGAGTTGGTGACAACTCTAGTTGCTGTCAAAAGAAACGTAATAAAATCGGTAAGAACTGGGAAAAAAAGGACAACGTTTGTTTTCATTTCGTTTTTACTTTTTGAAAATGTTTGGAATTCGGAACAGTCCTGTAAATTTATTTTTATAGGTTTAACAAAAGATGTGGATTTTATTTCATTTGTAACACAGCGGCACACTCAAAATAGCCTGGGAACGGGACCAATAAATTGTGGAACCAGAGACCTCATACCCAGTTTTTCTTGATCACCTCAAGCTCGCGTTCAATGGGAATATTTATACTAGCAAAACATACCTACAACATCTGTTGCTGGTTAAAAGAAGATGAGAGCTAAAATTTTGGAAAATTCGCCACATTTGTTATACCAAATTCCCGCCTAAACTGGACAAGCGGTTAGTACCCTGTCCATAGAAATCTATCAATTGAATCATTGGAGAACTACTCGATAAAATTTATTAAGATTTTAATTTGTCCCTAATAGTGGATACCACATATGACAGCACCCATTATCAAGTCTATATAGGCCATAAACTAGAGATACAAATTGATCGAACTGTGCTTTTAGATTCACTACCAAAGTCTTTAGTTGTTTCCGTAATTTCTATTTGGTATTAACATTATGTAAACTACGGCCTGTGCGAGGTCATGAACGATAAAATGGCTCAAGTTCACTGATCCACATTTATTTCTATATGTTTCATTTCAATTTCATAAGCTTTGCACTTTTTTTGCTCTTATCGTGGAGACGCCTGAAATAATCTGATGCTCCATATAATGCTTAGCTGGGTAGGCTGTTTTCATCTTTTAATTGGTTTAGCAACAGCTTATTGTTCCCTCTTTCAACGCCTCTGGTTTTCTCTCATCATCAACTCTCGCTTCATTAGTCGCAAACTCCAAAGGCCAATGCCAAAAGGTGCAAAACAAAAACCAAAAGAAAAAAAATGTGGAAAGAAAATATAAGGAGCTTCTGCTACTCATAGACAAAAAGAAGAGCAGGTCAAAGTTACACAAAAGAAGCAACAAAACAAAAAAAAAGTTGCTGCAAAAAGTAGTAATAACAGGCAGCAATAACAACAACAACAACAACAACATAAACAGTAGCATCAGGAGCAGCAGCAGCTAGTCGAGTCTTGGCTCCTGGCCTTAATTCTCTTTCCATTTCTTGCCTGTGGCTGATTGATCTCGTGGGAAATTTTGCACAGTTGCTGCAACCAACAACAACAAAATAAAACGCAACTTTTTTCTTCTTTCTTCTGGCTTTTTCAGCTGCTTTTCGCACTTTTTTCTTGTGGTTTTTGTTTCTTCTTTACGGCGTCGCATACGAAAATTAACTTAATGTCACTTACACTTTAGTGCTTTGGGTTAATTTGGTTAGATTATTGTTAATATCCTTTGGGGTGTTGTGAGAGGCAACACGGGGGAGAGATGGACACTCTGGCTGTGTGTGTGTGTGTGCTCTGGGCACATTAAACTCAGCCTAGGCGTAGTTGTAAAGTTTTCGACATAAAAATGATGCATCGTTTGGCCCCTTAGGGGAAAATGTGACAAAGAAATGGACACCATTTTTTTAATATTTGTGAAATTAAAACTTAAATTAAAATTTAAACTTGAAACTTTTAACCGTTTTGCCCAGAGCACACCGAAAACTCTGATGTTCAAATTTTGCATAAAACCATTTTGCATGCAGCACAAACCGCAAGACAATGTTGTAAACTAAGAACAGTCACGCCTCCCACATTTTGTCCATGCGGCACCTCCCTTCCCACCCGCAAAGCTGTAGTTGAAAACTCAAGAAAATTCTATAAAAAGGCATAAAAGACGTCAGCAAACGTCTATTACAGCAGCTAAAGCAAGAAAAAAAAACACAAAAACAAGAACAAGGACCCATAAAGGCATCAATAAACAGTGTAAAAGACAGTTGCCCTGAAGAGCAACACAAAAAGAAAGAGAGAGAGGGACTGTGCGGAAAAGAGACTGCTTGAGCTTCTATATGAGAAGACTGTTGGAGATGACAATGTGTTAGTTGCAGACACGCAAATTCTAGTTCAAATTATTAACTCTACATCACAGGTGTTTTTCAGTCTTGACCAAGAGTTCCTGAACTTACTTATTTGAAAAAGTCTTCAGTCTTAAAAAAAGTTGAAAGCTTATCCTTTTATGATGCTTAAAAATCCAGTGAAAGCGTTGCGGTCGAGGGGCCCGACTCCAAAATGCCAAACGCAAGCTGCCTGATATAGGCACAGCGCTCCCTCAAGTTTCAATAGGTGCCGGGTATAAAATCACTTCACTCTCAACAGATCTAGAAATCACGAGCACCTGAACCTAATTTTTAGAATACCTAATTATACGTCAGGCTTCTTACAAGTGCAAGAACCAGTTGGGAATTGCAGATACAGATTGGAGTTTAAGAGCTTGTGTACAAAAAGCGTGTTATCCCAAATATTATTTTTAACACTTCTATACATACAAATTTGTAAAAGTGGGAGTTTGTTTGTATATTTTCCTTATAGGAGTCTAAGCCAGCGTTGGCCAATGAGAGTGAGGCCGAAAAGTGAGTTTGCTTCGACCTAATCGTTTTGAACTCCGGTGAGCGAGTGACTAATTTCTGATCTCTTATTCTCAGCTTTGGTATGCTTCGGTTCAGTTCATATACGTGTATATAGCGAAATGTTTTCGGCCCCGTGAGGGCACCAGAGACCATCGCTGGTCCAAACGCTTTTTACAGTATTTTCATACCGATCAGATTAGAGTCATAGGTTACATATCAAGTCTGTTAAACGGTTCAAAAATGGTTAAAGTCGGTTAAAAAATGGTTCAGAGCCATATATCAGAAGGAACTCAAGCTGTGAACTTGAAATCTGGCCTGTAGGTTGCGAATATGGAGTTGGACATTTTACTGGATCAGGACAAGTATGGAACCGGATAAAAATATAAAACAGTCTTAAACTATTTGTTTTATAAAAAAAACTTAATTGTAACATAGGATAATAATATAGCATTAAAGAGATCATTTTGTGTTTCAGATACGTTTTCGGTGTGATCATAATAATATCTACACTTCATGTGTTTGTAAGAAAAAAAATTTAATGTCCATTTTGTGTTCTTTTTTTAGGTAAATTAGTATTTCCTAACTGAGTATCCATTGTAGGGTTGTCAATATTTTATCGATATACCGAAATATCGATATTTTTGTTGGACGGTAAGGGTTATTCCGATATGATATTTCGCATGCCGATATTGGCGATTATCGATATTTTTATAAACGATATATCAGAAAATTTACTATGGTAGTAGGTGCAAATTAAGTGGCTAGCCTGATAAATCATCTGGTAATACAACGTAAAATCACGCTTAAGAACTAATTATACACGTATGGATGCAGAAATACGCTGCAATATTAAATGTCAGTGTTAGAATATATTGAAGATATCGTCATGAACCCAATAGCTTTTGGAAAGCTAGTGCGGATTAATTGTTCGTGCTGTCTGAAAGTGAATTTCGATACTTTACTTCCTTCGCCTCAGCTTCGGCAAGCGTTAAAATTGTTTATATGTAAATAGCGAAATGTCTTCGGCCCCTGGGGGTATCAGGTGACAAGCGCTGACTTACACACCCCCGAAGCAGAATGACTGGAGAACACATTACTCGTCACAATTCTTCACATGAAAAAAACACGTTTGAACTGCAATGAAATAAGAACAGAACAGAACAGAAGCCTTTCTTATACGAAGTAATGTGCCCTACTAAATTTGTATCTCTTTTGAGTACACGCTTTTAAGGTTTAAAGAAAAAGAAACTCTGACTATTAATGAAATTTGAAAAAAAATGTGCAGTGTAGTTTCAGAAGACTATTGGGAACTGTTGAAAATATTAGATATAACGGTCTCTAGAAATCGTCACTAGCAGTTTTATGGTGAAGACTTTCTTTTAAAGCTTTTCAGTTTTCTTAAGCTTAAGAAAATAATGATAATATCGATATATCGATGTTTTTTGAAGGCGATATATCAAATATTGATATTGAAAATTTGGATTTTTGATATTATCGATATTGATATTTTCAGAAATATCGACAACCCTAATCCAGTGTATCCACCTCTATTATTTGCCAGTACTGCTTTTTTTTGGCATACTTTTAATAAGAGCCTGGCAGGTCTTTACTGGTGTCTCATACCACAGTTTTTTGGACACCTTCCCATAATATTTGTTTATTTGAAAATGAATGCTTTGCCAATTTCTTTTTTAAGTCTCCCACAAGTTTTCAATGGGGTTAAGGTCGGGGAACTGGCTTGGCCACTTCAGAACGTCAACTTTTTGGTCCTCGAAAAATTTTGATAACAGCCTTGATGTGTGTTTAGGATCATTATCTTGCTGAAATATTTTCCTCAGCATACGGTACCACAACTGTTTCCAATATGGATTTGTACTCTTCAGCATTCATTTTGTTCGTAGTCTGATAAATTGGACCTACGCCGTACCAGGAGAAGCAACCCCATACCATTATATTGCCACCTCCATGTTTGACTGTTTTTTTTTTTGTAAACCCTGGACGGAATTCCTTTCCATTAGGGCGTCGAACATTCCTTTCACAGTCATTCCCAAACAAATTAATCTTGGTTTCATCGCTCCATAATATGTTTCTCCATTTTTTCTCCCTGGTGCATCCTACCCAGTCTTTGTGGTCCCTTGCAAAAAGTTTTCCTCATGGTGATATTTTTTTTTTGCGCATAAGTGGGACTTTTCTGGCAATTCTTTCTGGTAGGTTGGCATCTTGTAGTCGTCTTCGGATAGTTGGAGCACTAACTGAGTTCCCAATTTCGGCTGCAATTGCCTTCGATGAATTAAATGGGTTCTTTTTGCTCAAAGATACTGTGAAGATAGTGGTCAAGGGTTTCTGTTGTTCTTTGTGGCCTTCCACGGGTTACCTGTCTTGGTTTTCTTTCTAATGCATTTTTAACAAAATTATGAGACCTGTTCATTAATTTGGCGATGGCTCGTAAAGATTTGCCTTCTTTTTTCAGACTAAGAACCAATCGAGCTTCTTCTTTAGTACAATGAGAATTTCGACCCATTTTTTTTTAAAAAAAAAAATTACTTAATTATCTGTATTGACAGGAGCTATACTTAATTTACCTTTAGTTACAAAAAAGATCACTGATTACAAAATTATGCATTTGGGATTTTTAGCTGGCTCGAGGTCAATGTTTTTTACGTGCTTATTAAAAACTAACAAACAAACACGAGTTTTTGTTTTTCCAATATATTTCAAACCCCTTCGGGATTCGTCTTCAGCTAAAAAATCCCAAATAAAAAACATAGGTCGCTGTCCATAACAACACAAAATTATTCACTTGATACTTGTGAGAAACGGAGACTGTACCTATTATTATGATTAGGGAAAATGTGTGGTGGACTCACAATTTATAGAAAAGCTTTGATATACGGGGCAGCCCCTCTGCAACTCTTTTTCACAGTGTGACCAGACATTGACAACAACAAAAAAACCAAAAATTAAAAAGATGTCAACACTAAAAGTACGAAAAAATAATCTATAATTAAAAATTCCGGTGTGTACCTATTAATATGATCAGTTATGTATCAGAAGTTATTTAAGCTATGAACTTGAATTTTGGTCTATAGGTAGGTAATATGGAGTAGGATATTTTAGGGGATCAGGACCGGAATCGAACCGGTTTTGAACGGGTTCAAAAGTAGCTAACATTACTTTAAGGTTTTTCTTCGCCTTTTCGCCGTTAGCGGTTGCGCCTCTCGGTCGGTTGGGCGGGAGGTGGGCTGTCATTTTACGTGGGGCTCGCGCGTAACAAGCCCCATTTGGTGTCACTTGAACATACTGCTCATCGTATGTCAACATCTACATAAATATGGCTTAAAATGTATTCAAACAAAAGCTTGTATTCTTGACGTACGAGTTCAGAGTTTCAAAATGCATAAGAAAGAAATTGTGACTTCAATAAACAATTCTGTAAAAAGTGTAATTATTCAGACGCACACTTAAATTGTTTAATTTTAAATTAAATTAATTAAATACATATTTTTACATCACTAGTCACCATGCTCTCTTATGTAAAATTCGAATATAATTGGCTTATTCTCACGCAGCCATCTCTGGGTTGCCTCCGCCTGAGGCCTTTCTTGTGCTGGCCATATTTTTATCGAGTGTCTGGAATCGGATTTTTGGGTGGCGGGCAGAAAACATACGTCAAAGATGCTTTATTGAGTGAAACAAACAAAGCTTTCCGTATCTCCTCCCCCATTCTGGGTAGTTTCAACGTCGAAAGGGTGGCACACAATTTTAAAGTTGTGCGGTTACTTAATCCCCCCCTATCATCCACTAAGCCCTCATGGACACAGGAAACGCAAATCGGAGGCCAAGGCACCAAGCAGACAAACAAAATGCTCAAGGCGGGATTTTAAAAAGCACTTTACTAAAGGGCACAAGAATACGGAGGAGGTGAAGGAGGCTAAGAGTGTGACGGGTGTGACACAAATTTGCAAAAATATTGACAGGCCCTTGAGGGTATCTGGGAGAACATACTTGTAATTTAATAAATCAATATTTCATTAGCTGCACAATTTTAGCATATGTTAAGAAGGAAGATTGACAACATTTAAAAGCTAAAACTTGGTGGGGAAAAATGACATAATTTATTAATTACGCGCGTTTATGTCTTTTGTTACAAACTTTTTATTGTATTGAATACAATTAAATCAATAAAACCTTTCTACTAGAATGCAAAAATGCATTCAAATCAGTACCGAAGGGAAAAGCAGGACGCCAAAATACAGTAGACTGGCAACACACGCTTGGGACTTTCAACGAGCTATAGAAACAGCTATATAGACGATATTGTAAGTGCCTTGTTATCTATAATTAAAAATATATAACTTAAAAAAAACAGAAACAGTCGAGTGGCCCGACTCCGAGATACCCTGTACAATTGAGACACATACACAAATACTCGAGCGCACACTGACTCATTCGACCTAGCTGCCTGAAAGACGCACTGCGCTTCCCGCGCTCCCACAAGCAAAATTGTTTCGTGTTCAACTTTGGGGTGTTTTTGCTCGGATCTAGGTTTATATCATTTTAGTACAGGCTTTTAAGATTGAAGGTAAAATAAATTCTGACTACAGTAGTTTACAAAAATAAAAACCATTTCAACTGAAATATTTTTGTAGTGTAGTTTGGAATGGTGATCTCAAAAATCAATTTGTTTTTGAAATATGAATTTTTTTCACTTTTTCGGTAGGTGCTCTTACGCCATATCTCACTTCATAATTGTCAGATAGAGTCAATCCATATATGAATCGAAAGGTAATTCAGCTGCCAACGATCGCGTCAAGCATTGTTTTAAAATCGGCTTAGTAGTTTTAATTTAACGACCAAATATTTTAAAAAACTAAATTTTTTGCTCTAAAATGCAAGAAATTTAATTTTTAAAGGCCTAGAAAAAAAAAAAAAATACCAAATAATTATTTTTATTTTTTCTACTTAAGAATCGCACTTTGCGAAGACAAAAAGTCAGACGTAACGATGATAGATCAAATTGAGTAGAAGAACCAACAGTCAAATTTTGGGTATTTTGTTGGTTCCCAAAAAAATACTTATCTTTTCTTTTTCTTTATGAAGTTAACGAAAAGCCAGAACAAATATAAGAACCAAACTAAAGTCGAAGTAAACGGAAATTTTTTTTTTAATAATCATGTATATACTTTTTTTAAACCCCTCAAAGGGGTATTAAAATTTTCCATTTGCAACGCTTAAATATTCATTTCCGACCCTATAAACTTCTATATATATTCTTGATCAGGACGACGAGCTGAGTCGATTGAGCTTTGTCCGTCCGTCTGTCTTGTCCGTCTGTCTGTCCGTCTGTCTGTTTCTACGCGAACTAGTCTCTCAGTTTTAAAGCTATCGAGCTGAAATTTTGCACAGAGTCTTCTTTTTACTGCACACTGCTAATATGTCGGAACCGACCAGATCGGATGACTATATCTTATAGCTGCCATAGGAACTATCGGTTGAAAAGTGGGTCTTTGTGAGAAAAACTTTTTTGTTTTTAATGTTAACAGCTCCCACTTCAGCAATTATTAATACTATACGCTTTCACATGGATTTGGAAGTTTTTGTCAAAACCGGATGACTATATCCTATAGCTGCCATGGGAACTATTAGTCGAAAAATGGGTTTTAATGAGAAAAACTTTTTTGTTTTTAATGTTAACGTGTCTCACTTCGGCAATTATTAATATTAAACGCTTTTATACAGATTTGGAAGTATTGGTCAAAATCGGATGACTATATCTTATAGCTGTCATAGGAAGTATCGGTCGAAAAGTGGGTTTTTGTGAGAAAACTTTTTGTTTTTAATGTTAATGTGTCTCACATCAGCAATTATTAATATTATGCGCTTTTACAAAGATTTGGAAGTTTTTGTCAAAATCGGATGACTATATCTTATAGCTGTCATAGGAACTAGCGGTCGAAAAGTGGGTTTTAATGTTGGCGTTCTTAAACTCTGATGTATTAAAACATTTGCACGAAGTTACAGTTTTGCACAAAATTGCTCACAGCTCCTGTGTTTGTTCAAAGATTTTGATAATTGTTATCTGGTTTTCTTCGTAGAAGTGCGATTAATTAGTATAAAAAAATAAAACTATTATTTTTGAATTTTTTATATTTTTTCCAGGCGTTTTAAAAATGAAATTTCTCGCATTTTCGAGCAAAAATCGATTTTTTTGAAATATTTTTGGTTATTGTATTCAAACTACTAAGCCGATTTAAAAACAATGTTTAACGCGATTACTGGCAGTTCAATTACCTTTCGATTCATATCTTTCTTGACTCTGTCTGACAATTAAGAAGTGAAAGCACCCACCAAAAAAATTAAAAACGAGAAGGCCAAGCTAACTTCGTCTTTGCCGAAGTTTTTATACCCTTGCAAATGTTTTAATACATCAGAGTTTAAGAACGCCAGCATTAAAACAAACTATTTTTCTAAATAAAACCCACTTTTCGACCGATAGTTCCTATGACAGCTATAGATTATAGTCATCCGATTTTGACCAAAACTTCCAAATCTTTGTAAAAGCGCATAATATTAATAATTGCTGAAGTAAGACACGTTAACATTAAAAACAAAAAAGTTTTTCTCACAAAGACCCACTTTTCGACCGATAGTTCCAATGGCAGCTATAAGATATAGTCATCCGATTTTGAGAAAAACTTCCAAATCTATGTGAAAGCGTATAATATTAATAATCGCTGAAGTGAGACACGTTAACATTAAAAACAAAAAAGTTTTTCTCTTAAAGACCCACTTTTCGACCGATAGTTCCTATGGCAGCCATAAGATATAGTCATCCGATCCGGTCGGTTCCGACATATTAGCAGTGTGCAGTAAAAAGAAGACTCTGTGCAAAATTTCAGCTCGATAGCTTTAAAACTGAGAGACTAGTTTGCGTAGAAACAGACAGACAGACAGACGGACAGACGGACGGACAAAGCTCAATCGACTCAGCTCGTCACCCTGATCAAGAATATATATAGTTTATAGGGTCGGAAATGAATATTTCTATGCGTTGCAAACTTCTGGGCAAAATTATAATACCCTTTGCAAGGGTATAAAAATCATATTTCGAAAACGGAGCCATGAAAAAATTTTTGAAATCGATTTTTAAGATCACCATTCCAAACTACACTAGAAAAAATTTCAGTAGAAATGGGTCTTTTTGGCTGTAAACTAGAGCTATTAATGTATTTTTAAAAGGTATCTGCCTACATTGATAGTTCAAAGACAAAATATGGAGAAATTTTAAAGCCTTGTCAAACTTTAAAATAGATTTTGAATTTATTAAAACATTTTCTGTAAAAGATACTGAATTTTTTGAGCCATGTTGTGCAAAGAACTAGAAAAAATATGAATTTTCATATAAAGCAGATACGGTCTAATGTACATGCAACATTTAATAGTCTCTGAGATCGACGCGCTCATACAGACAGACGGACGGACGGAAAGATGTACATGGCTAAATCCTCTCGGCTGTTGATGCTGATCAAGAACATATATACTCTATAGGGTCGAAAATTATTCCTTCCCTCTTTAAAATACATTTGCACAACTACATGATCCCTTTTTACGCTATTCAATGGGTAAGGAAAAAAAATATATAGTAGGTCAGGTGGACTGTATATTTTTTGAAGTACAGAGAGGCCAGAGGCAGTCGGTACTCGCCGTTTGAAGAAGCCAGTTGTGTTGCGAAATATCGATGTTGCTACCTTTAAATAAAGAAGAAGTCCAAGACGCATTTTGTTCATGAAACCATTACATCCCTCTAGTACGGCCGACCGACGCTATATCAACGTTCCGTCGACGATATTGTGACTGTCGTTGACGCACGCTTATTTCCCTCACAATGGGCTCGACTGACGTATTTTGCACGGGGATGTCCGCTCAATACGTTAACGACTCTCCAGGCACGCTAGGTCGACGCAATGAAATGCAGAGAAGCTACGTAAACGACGCTCGTTTGCCTCAATTACATGCATGGTGCGACTTTATCGACACTCGCTCGACCCAATGCCATGCAGAGAAGCCAAATAAGCGACGCTCGTTCGACCCAATGCCATGCAAGGGGTGATATAAGCGACGCTCTTTCGACCCAATGCCATGTATGGAGCGACATAAGCGATGCTCTTCCGACCCAATACCATGTATGGAGCGACACAAGCCACGCTCGTTCTACCCAATGCCATGCATGGGGTGATGTAAGCGACGATCTTTCAACCCAAGAGAGATGCTTCTTTCTTGACGGCAATGTATAAAATAAATATTTCATATTACGTACTCTTCATTATAAATTTTTTATTAAAATTAATAATTTTATATTGTTTTTTTATTTTTATACGGCTGGACGGATGTTGAAGATCTTCTCCTCACAAGTAATGTCCGGCAAATCTAAGTCCACGTAATCTTGCATTTCATGCGGACGCTCGTCGTGCGAAGCCAATTCGAGCCCATGCACTTGCACCCCGGGGTGCTCCGCTTCGTTTCCAATGCACAATAACTGTTACAGACACTTCCGCTTCGAGGATTGATATACCTTTTTTCAAATCCTTTCCTATTCCTTGCACACGCTCTCTCATAGAAAAAAATTAGAGCGTACGCCTCTCTCTCTCTCCTAAAATTTTGAAAGGCGTCACGACTCACCAACGTACAAAGAGCAACGCTGGGTTGACGAATATGACCGACTGACCCCAGCCGTACTTGAGGGATACTACTATTCAACATTAACATTAATCTGAATTACTTAAACTACAACCTACATGTATGTGTATTACTAATAACTTCTTAATGTGTCGCCAAACGAACATTGAAAGGTGCTGCCCATGGCAGATCCGTTTTGAGTTGGTTTTCTGAAGAGCTTTTATTCTTTTGTACAGACCTATACTTTTTAGTAAATATAAAATATGTATGATTGGTGGATGGTGATTATACAAAAATACGTTCTGTTTAAAAAAATCTCTCCTGTTTATGTTTTTAGAATAGTTTTTTCCATAGATTCATCAACCAATGCTAAAACAACAAAAACAACAAAGCGATCGGAGAAAAAGAAACCCAACCCTAAGAATTCACGTCGGCAAAACAAGAAAAACACAAAAAATAAGCACTCAATTTTGGGGGCCGAGAGAGGGTGCACTCGGAGACTGTGTATCTTGTGCCATTCTCGCTTGGTCCATTGGATTGCAGAAAGAAAACAGAGAGCCATTTCATTCGGAATTGAGAACACAAAAACCAAACTGAAGCGGAATGGCGTTCGATTTATATTTCAAAAAGTAGAGGAATTGAGAACATGATTGCATACGACCGTATGAACAAAATCCAAGCTGATATATCTAAACTATGGATTCTAGACTTAATAATTATAGATTTTGGTAGACTTCAACTAAATAAGATAGTTATATGAAGAAGAGATAGAATCCTGGGTAAAGTGTGAAATTGAAAATCGAAAATTAAAAATATTTCATATATTTTTGCATTTAAATGGCATTTCCATCCGTTGAATAATAATTTAAAATAATGGATTAAGTGTCCTATTTTAAAAAACCATTTCCAAAAGCAGAGTTACCATTTCACGGCTACAGAACTTAGTTGGCTTCTGTTCGCGATTTCTTTGTTATAACACAAAGCTGAAACTAATTTTGTGTTTTATTTTTCTCAAGCCTTTCGCATCCATTTTTCTTGGGCAATTTATTCCATGTCCTTTCAAATGAAACTTTTAGTTTTGTTTTTGCGTATTATATTGTTGGGGCCGCTTTACGCACTCAAAGCTCAACTGGCTGCTCTTTTCATTACTTATTTCTTTATGACGCTAATGTCCTTAATTCGTCAGTGTTAACCTAATTTTGGATACGTAGCCGAGGCAACAAAACTTCGACGACGACGACAGGATAGGGCACAAAAGGAAAATAGAAAGAATTATGCCAAGAAAGTTTTCTATTTTGTCGCAGCGGGCAAAAGTTTTGCGGCCAATGCGACGACAACGACGACAACTCTCCAAGTATCCTAGCCATGTCCTTTGAGTTGTGTGTGTGTGTGTACTAGTGCGCATTCCCAAAGGCTATATAAATCATAATAATTTTGCAATGTAGCAATGGCCAAAGAGCATCAGCAGCTTCAGCCGCCTCGCATATCCTTGTGGCATGTCCTTTATTTGCTACGTGTTGATGTCCTTTTGATGGCACTTCTCTTTTTCTGTTGTGCCCCCAAAAGCCCCCCGGGCAGAATGACTGGCACAAACCGCCAAGCGACCAGCTCGTCCTCCTGCGTCCTGCGTAGTGTGTGCGTGCGTGCGTGCCGCCTTGTATTTGTAATTCCTGGCAGCATGTCCAGCATAAAAATATACTTAAGTGATTTCTCTTGATTCACTTACATAGATTTGGGTTACATTTCGCTTTTTTCTATTTTCGGCCATTTCTTCAAAGCAAATAAATAATTTTTATGAGCCCTCGTCCGTACCCTGGCCCGGCCCTCGCATATCCTTCATTTAATTTCGCTTAAAAAGCGTCAAAAGTTAAGCTGTAATCATTTAAATGATTTATTTTGCTTGATTTTCCATATCCCTTCAGATCTTTTTTGCTTGGCTTGTCCCTTTCTTGACAGTCCCTGGAGATTTATATATAATTTTGTGGGGCGACATTCTCAATCATAATTTGTTGTGGCGTCGAAGTGATTATAATAGATTTATATGCATATCTGGGGCCAAAAAAAGGTGAAATTTAATGTTTATTTTGTGGGTTGGGCTTTGGGTCAAGGGATTGTTCGGTTGAGTTGGCTTTGCACCGAAGAATTGGTTAATTTATGTACTTTTCTGGGGAATGAATGGAGGTCAGTAAGTTATAGTATTTTGCAATTGGTAAAATTTTGACATCGTTCTGGAGCTTAAATTATTACAAATTCTTTCAATTGTTATTTATTTTTAGGTAATTAAAAACCAATCCAAGCCCTCCGGCATTTCTCTTTATTCATTTATCCACTTTAGCAAAATCAAACTTAATTACTTAACAAGCATTTCTGATCAATATTCATGTATTTCCCTTTCCTCGCAGCACATCTCTTCCTGCATTTATCTCTTTTCAATATTCGTAAACACAAAAGCCAGTTGCCAAACCCTTATCCTTGACCTCAGACCAACCAAACAAAAAGCTTGAAGTCATTAAGAGATTTTTGCGTTGCACAAAAATTGTTTTAATTGTTATTTATTTTTCTGTGTTTTTTTCCACTGCCCTAGAGCAGCAGCGGCAGCAGCAATGTAGAAAACAACGCTAATGACCAACTTTTGCCAACAGCCAAAAAAAATACATAGCATACATTGCAGGGCTGCAGTGGCAGCAGCAGCAGCAGCCGTAGTCGTCGAAAACACTCAAAACCCATTAGGCAACACTTTATGCTTAGTTTGAAGTTTGAGGGCACAAAAAAATAACTGAAATGCAACAAAAACAAAAAAAAACAAGAAACGGAGGCCAAGAGAAATTTTGCATATTAACTAGAAGGAGCAGAGGGAGCCAGAAAGCAACTATGTTGGCTGGCACTGTAAATTCGTTGCTCAATGTTACAAGACAACGACAAACACGCACCCTAGCGCCTACTTAACAAGCGGGCGGGCTGCATTTAAAATGCAATTGCCGTACGCGACGAACACACACAATGAAAATGAATGGGCCCCGCCCCAAGGGTCTTCCTCCCCTGCCTCGCTTCGAACTTTCCGCGCCACCTAGAAGTGCGAGGGATCAAGAAAGAGAGGGCAGGCTTTAACTGAAGCAACTGCTGTAGGCGTGTTTCCGTTTACATTGAAAATTACCCCACTTACTGTGTTGACGAAACGAGCTGATGATGAGACCAGTTACCAAGGATGCAGGAGAAAAAGATGCAGATGAAGAAACCCAAGTTTTGTAAGTCGATTAATGCAGTTGCAGAGAAAAATTGTTGATAAAGGGTGGGTATCTTAGTAATATAAAACAACATGTTATATGTACGAACTTGGAGAGAGACTGAACAGTCAGTTGCTCTGTTCAGTGATTTTTTATACACTTGAAAAGTGTATTATAATTTTGCCCAGAAGTTTGCAACGCATAGAAGGAATCATCTCCGACCACAAAAAGTATATATATTCTTGATCAGGACGACGGGCTGAGTCGATTAAGCTTTGTCCGTCCGTCTGTCTGCCTGTCTGTTTCTACGCGAACTAGTCCCTCAGTTTTAAAGCTATCGAGTTAAAACTTTGCACAGAGTCTTCTTTTTCCTGCACGCTGCTAATATATCGGAACGGACCGGATCGGATGACTACTTCTTGTAGCTGCCATAGAAATGTTTGATCGGAAAATGGGTTTTAGTGAGAAGAACTGTTTTGCTCTCAATATTTCCGCTCTCAAACACGGTCATGGGTAATATTAAATGTTTTTAAGCTGATTTGAATTTGCTTGCAGATTTCGGCCGTTCGATCGCGCTTTATTACATAAATAAATTGATTGATTGACTGACTGGGGGTTTTTCTGAGGGTTTTCTATGATTTTTCTGCACTAGAGTTCTACTCTCACTATCACTAATTAAAGATGCTGCTTGCAATGATAACGATGACGACGAAACTGACGATGGCCACGAAGCGGGGCTGGAGAGCTGGGCCGCTGGTCAACTTTGGGCGGCTTCGGCCGAAATCAATGATGAGGAGATAAAGGAGACAAAAATAGCGATCTGCAGGCGCCTTCAATAAATTCGCACCCACACCAGAACTGCAAGCGTTCGTTTGGCTCTTTGAGCGAGCTATTGCTGCCAGTGGGTGTGGATGGTGGTTGAAAAAGGCCAGAAGGAGAACAAAAATAAAGACGTTGGAGTTCTTCTGGTCTTTTTAGCAGAATGTAACCAATAAACATATCTTTTTAAATTTCACACACTGCCGGGGAATAAAACGATTTGCCAAAACTGGTACCAAATTTTATGCCAGTACAAAGGTTCGATTGGGTGGATTGATTAATATTTTTACTCCACCAAGAACAACGTAAATACCGTAAAGGCTGAAATATCCGGCACTTGGCTTTCGACCTTCTAATTGAGGGAGCAGCCGAATATCAGCTTGTGCGTGATGACACGTTAGCTTTGCGCGCAGTTGCAATGATCTTTATCGTTGGCATGTAATCGGGCAATGAATGTAAAACTGTAAAGCGCGCAAAATTCAAAAATCGTAAAACAAAATTTGTTTTCTGCAGCGACCAATACACCTTGAAGTCGCATGAAGTTTCCTAGACACATTATACAAGAGCTTCTGTCTAGACTGTGTGCAAACTTGGAATAGCTCCAGTTATTTTACATCTTTGGCATGCTCTCCTTACGAATTTATATAAATCCCGAAGACGAGGAATGTAGAAGGAACCTTTTATATCTATTATTACGGTTTCGTGTGCAAAGGTGATGACATATCTGGTGGTAGCTTCGTACCAGCAACAACGCATCTTCCATATAGTCAAACACATTTACTCTCCCTTGTACCCGCAGGATATTCTCATCCATCAGGTGTACATTTAGCCCGATCAGTCTGCTATGCCTGGAATTTGCATTTTAAGTCTTTTTGTTTTCAAATGTGGGCTAACTTTAAGTACGAAATATTCTGGATTTACGAATGTTTGTTCTTATTTCAATGGCAATATCAGTGGTTTTACGATTCTTGAATGTTTCATACTAAATTTAAGTACATCCAAGAACAAAACATACTCTACTAGTCGTTTTTCTGACGGCAGGGAAACTCCAATCTAAGTGACTATTTGGTACACAGAAATACAAAATGATATGATCTGGGGCTCAATATTATATTTTTTCATATCAATAAAAAGCCGATATGACAAACTTGAATCAAACTTGAATCTATCAAATTATTATTTTTTAATTAAATTGATATTTTAGAATTTCATTGTTACACAACGAAAACAATTAATTACAAATGGCAGTCCAATACTACTTTTCAAAGTTTTGATTTAGCTAAGCACTATTTTTTATTGTTTTATAGAAACAGAAAAAGGACGAATTTATAATTTCTTCACCCCGCCGCTATGGATCAAACTCGGGACCACCTGCACGTCACAAATTGGCATGGCATCTCACCGCACTTAGCTATCATTGCTTGAAGTTTCGATTTAAACTCTATCTGTCTCTTTTATTTTCGCATTTTAGATTCCTTTCCCATTCTTTTTGAGAGTTTCGAAAATAAAAAAACATTCATTTAATCTTTTATACTTTCATAAAATGAAATTTTGACAAGTTAAAAGAAAGTTATTGCTTAGAAATGATATGAAAAAAAAATTTTTTTAAAAATAAAAAACATCCCAAAATTTTTTTTTTTTTTTTTTTTGGATGGTTGGGTTTTTGTTACTTAATTTTTTTAAAAATATTAGGGTAGTCCCAACTTGTAAGTTGAGTGAGTGAGCAAAGGAAAAAAATAAAAAATATAAAGATATAAGAGAAAAAATTTAAGAAAAGAGAAAAAAATATATTAAATGTGAAATTTAAAACTAACTAAAATAAAAAATTTATAAGATAAACTTAAAATTAAATAAACAGAAATCTCTGACCTCTTGGGGGAAGATTTTTTAGCCAGTCCGGCAAGCTATGCCACTACTCACAGCCAGGAGAGGTCAGAGATTTCCCCTAAGATAATTATAGAGGACGTTTTTAGAGAGAAGAGAGAGATCTGTTGAGAGCAGGTGATAGAGATCATTATAATTTTGACATAAGACTCGAAATCGATTGTGCTTTGCATAATCAGTTGTGCATCCAGGCAATATTAAAGGAAAATAGTTTCTGGTTGGCCTAGAAGGAACGGAGAAGTTAAGGCGACCTAAAAAGTTCTGAAGAATCTACATCGCCAATAATTAGTTTTTATGAAGAAAAGAAACACCTAATACTGTTCTTCGGTTAGCTAACGAAGGAAGGTCAATAAGCAAGAGTACGTCGTTAGCAAATGCTTCTGAACAGTTCGATACGATCTATATGCTTTTTGTACTGCGGACACCAGACGGACGAGCAGTATTCAAGTATAGGACGGACTAGAGCAGTGTATAAAGCTTTGTGGTATGGATCATTAAACTCTTTCGACCAACGTTTAATGAATCCGAGTACACCATTTGCTCTATTAACAATAGAGGAGATATGAGGATTGAAACTCAATTTGGGGTCAAAAAGAATTCCAAGATCAACGACTGTAGATATTCATTCCTAGAGTTCATTGTCAATCGTATAGGTAGCCAGCGAAGGCTTGCAACGATGGAAAGTCATGAACATGCACTTGGAGCAATTAAGGTGTAATTGATTACTCAGACACCAGGACTGCAAAGGAGTTTAAGTCATCTTGCAATCTGATGGAGTGCATCGGGTCATTGAAAGATAAATAAAGTTTTACATCATCGGCGTACATAAGTATCCGAGAATTCGAAATTATTGTGGGGAGATCATTAATAAAAAGAGTAAAAAACAATGGGCCGAGGTGACTGCCTTGTGGCACACCAGAAGTGACAAAGACGGGCTTTGACGTTTTAGAGCGAAGCAGAACTTTTTGAGTTCTATCTTTTTAAATACGAGAAATCCAAAGTAGAAAAGGGGATGGAAATCCTAAACGATCAAGTTTAACGAGGAGAAGATCATGGTTCACAGAATCAAATGCTTTACTGAAGTCGGTGTAGATGACATCAGTTTGTTTTTTTTAAAAGGAATCCATCGTTAACCATTGAGGTAAATTCAAGCAAATTGGTCGCAGTTGACCGACGCTTTGTAAATCCATGTTGGAAAGGTGATAAAATCGATTTACAATAGTGCTGTAGGGAAGAGGTTATAATCTGTTCAAATAATTTTGGAATAGCGGATAGTTTAGCTATGCCCCTATAATTGGATATATCAGACTTCCCACCTTTTTTTATGAAGAGGAATAATATAGGATTCTTTCCAAAGATTTGGAAAAATAGCAGATTCTAACGATAGATTAAAAAGCTTAAGCAATGGATTGCACAAAGAAATACAACACTCTTTGAGCACACAACTAGGAATGTTGTCAGGCCCAGGGGAGTATGAAGATTTTAATGATTTTAAATGAGAAAGTAAGGAGCTTTCGGAAATCGAGGGAGCAGTTATCGAGTTAGAAGAAGAAATGTTATAAGGATAAGAAGTATTAGTAAAGCGCGTAGAGGAATAAGTAGATTGAAAGAAGTCGGCGAACAGGTCAACGGCTGTGGAGTCATCGTTAGCCTTTTGGTCCCCAGAAAAAAAAAGAAGGTAAAGAAGAAGACCTACGTTTGAGTTTACAAAGCTGTAAATTGTTAGGTCCTCTGCGAATTGAATTTTTACATCGGACAAGATATTTTCTGTAGCACTCAGCATTGAAAAGTGTAAAGTTTGATTTGCTATTGAGTATTTAGAAAAGTCAACGGCAGACCCAGAACTTTTATACTTTTTGAAGCATCTAGGCTTAATATTTTTTAAATTAGAAAGTCTAGGACAGAACCAAGGAGGATTAGCTGACGCGGGAGAAGCAACGCTATTAGGAATACAGATATCTAAGAGAGAATTAATAGATTATGAAAAATTTAAAAGCTAAGTCTAAATCAACCGCATCGTACAAAGGAGTCAGTCTGTTGCACAAATAAGTTGATTTAATAACGTAAAGTTTCCTTTACGAAAACAACGACGAGGCTTATTCGAAATCATAACAGTCGAAGAGGTAGGTCCAATAACTGAAATAGAGATTTCAAGAGTAGGATGGTAAATATCTTCTGGCAGTGATAGAGGGCAGGGGACCTAGAGACAACAACATTCGCGCTGTCAGAGGCAAAAACGAGATCCAACAGTTTATTTAAATTGTTTGGTACTGCGTTAAGTTGAAAAAACGACATGTCCAACAGACTATCTAAAAAAGTCATGATGTCTGATGGTACTAAGATAAGTAGACCATTTTATAAACTTGTACAAGAGGATTTGAAGTGATGCTTTAGTTAGTATTTGGATTTATACTAATTAAATAACGCGAAAGTTGAACATTTTCTTATAAGCATTTAATGGTCCAACACCGCAAAATTCGGCAAAATGTCATATCAGTATTTAAAAAACCGCAGACGTTGGCAAATGAAAGGTATAGTGAGCGTTCTAATCTATTGGAAAATTTTTTACATTTTTCATAAGAGCTAGTAAATACTGTAAAGGAACAAATGGTCAAAAAAATCGCGAAATATCAAAAATTATAAGTTGAGTTTCACAAGTATCATAAAGACGCGTGGCCAAGCAAATCAACGGACCGAAGATAATCGTGAAGATTGAATAGATAGCAATTGAAGACGCGTAAATAAGAGGTGTAGACTAAAAACCGCGAAATTTGTCAAATTTTTATTTGAGTACTTATGAAAGCTCAGGCGTTAATAAATAAGAGGCGTAGATTAAATAATCCAAAAATTGGCCAATTTTTCGTATGACCTATGATTATTATGAAGATTTGATGGATGGCAATGTAGACGGGTAAATAAGAGATGTAGATGGAACGGCTCAAAGAATCGCGAAATTTGCAAATTCTTCATATGATTGAAGATAATTATGAAGACTTAATAGACGGCAGTAGTAAACGAGTATATATAGGAGCCGTACAGTCAAAAATTATTATTTGTGCTTGGTTTTTTGCAAAATGCAAAATTTTATGATTTTTGGGAATCATTGAGATTTGATAGATGGCGATTGTAGACGCGTAAATGGTTGGATCCAATGGTCCGAAAGTCACGAAATTTCTAAAACTTTTTGTATAATGTGGACAGGTAAATTGACGGGTCAAGATCAAGATCGGTCCAAAAAATCCGGATATATACAAAATTTTATGATTTGTTTAGACTATCACGAAGATGTAATTAAAGACGGGTATTATGTATATCGCGGAGCAGTAGTGTCATAATCATGACTATGTTATTATAATTTGTGGTATTGGAAAGCAGTTTCTTGAGTAATTAGCGGTCTTATTACCATGGAGAACCCTTAGCTTCGAATGGCTCTTATGCATTGATCCTAGCATTTTGAATTGTTACTATTTTTGATCCTCTTTGGTATTTTCCGCTATTTAATGATTTGTCGGTAACGGAAAGTGGTTTAAAACGATTCCTATAATCTTGACTATATTCTTTAGTATTGGTCTTCCATGGTATTTATCGTGGTTCAGTATTGTCAAATTCATGGCAATGTTACTATGTTTGGCCATTTGTGGACTTGAAGAGCAGTTTCTTAAGTAATTAGCGGTCTTGTTACCATGGAGATCCGTATTATTTCGCGATTATAAAAGTCGACAGTCATGGTAAATAGATTAAAATAACTCGCGAAAATATCTTCCGAACCCTGAGCAACGCATACCGGTTACTTCATATGGAAAAATGTATTTCAAAACAGTTTTATGGCAAATCTTTTAGCCGTTTTTAAATCAAAAGTATTTTTTATTACTCACATTCTGTTGTTGACCTTTTAGTAACCCTGGCCTACCAGGATAATATGTGATCTGAAACATGGAGTTTCATATAAAATAGGTTTTTGCATATTTTGCTTATTCTGCATATTTTGCATATTTTAATATGCAAATATGCAATTTCTGCAAAATAAATTTTAGCGGACTTACTTCATTTTTCCACAAAAAATAAGATGTGGGCAATCAAAAATGAATCCCACAAGCGGTTCAAAAAATGTAGAAATATGCAATTCCATATCTATTTTTATGTTTTCTTCGAAACCTTGGTTTTTTTTTTTTTATTTGTTTGGGAAAAAATTGTGTCAGCAGCTTTTGTTTTTACCATTAATATATTTTTTCTATCTTTTGTTTTCTGCCTTTGCTTTGGTTTGACCTGTGAATGCTGTGTTCCTCCCTACGAACCGAGCCAGGGATTATTGTCGACAATGGATGAAGCCTTTGTTTGATGATCTTTTGTTTCTTTAATTTGGCTAACTACTGACAAGAGGGCAAAACCATTGGATATTTTCCAAACTTGTGGAAAATAACCATGTCGCAGACTTAAGTTTATTAAAACGGGGGAGAACTTTTAGACATAGATTTTCAATAGAGTTATCAAACATTCTTCCAAATTAATTGTTCCATGTTTCGCGCAGTTCAGAACTATTTAGTCTTGTCTCCCATGTTTCATTACTAAGTGCTGCAACCACAATGCCTTGTGGTAGCCGCCCGTATACGTATTAACATAAATCGAATGTGTCGCAAAGGACACCGTCGTCGACTGCTCGTCTCCAAACTTGACGCCTCGTCTCGTCTTCAACTCCTTTGACACTCGCAAATCACTCAACTGCATGATGAATGTCCCCACGTCTCTGGCAACCCGGCCGTGCCGACGGAAGGACGAACATTTGTGGTACCCGCAGCGTCATTTAACGCAATAGCGCCAGCTATAAATTTTAAATTAATTTTGAAGTGCAGGCAGAATGGCTGCCGAACTGCAGAGCCGTCGACGAAAGAGCGACGACACACACATGACACGCATTTTATTGCGCGTCAGTTGCCGCAACCGTCAAGGGGACAAAAGGGGTTTGTGTTCGGAGTTTGGCTCCGACTTCTGACTGGGTTCTTTAACGGGTTTTGTTGTCTGTCATTACAAGTGCATAAATTATTGTAACCACATTTGGCGGCGGCAGCGGTGGCAAGCTACGTCAGAGGACGACCATCCGCTGTGCCGGCAACAGTTTCCCCGAAAGCCAAGCGAAGCCTGATGCCGCTGATGACATGACAAAATATTTTCCCAAGTGACTTTTGTTCGTTTGGGTCGCTCTTGGCTTTGATGCCAAAGCCACGCCAAATGTGTCATGTGCTCCGCCCCACCGCCCTCCCCCACAGATACACTTGCATGACCTTTATGCTGGGTTGCAGTTCTCTTCTCGTTTTTGTGCATTTCATTGTAGATTCTATCATTTTCTACTCGCATGCTTCAGCGATTTTTGGAATTTTCAATTTGTTCAGCAACATTTTTGTACCCAACAAGAATTTATTGAGTGAAAGGAACAGGCAGCAGGAGCAGACTTTATGTATGTGTGTGTATGTTTGTGCGTGAGTGCATTTGGGTTTTTAAGATCTGGCATTTTGTTTATGAAATTGATAGTTGCACATGCTTTTTCGGTAATCATGGAAGAAGAAAGGGAATCAACAATAAATGGGGAAATGGACTGTGAAAATCCATGCACATACCTGAATATTGGTTACGCATAGTAAATATATGAAGAAGAACATAAAAGATAAACGAACCTGGAGGTTCTTACATTGTCTATTTTCCGTATGCTTGAGACTTCTTGACCTCTGAGCCATAAAAACTTGAAATTTGTTTTAAAAGCTTAAAATCAACCCACTTATTATAGTGCAGCATTCACAGCCGAGCCGATATTATCATGTCTATTTGTAAGTCTATCCGCAAGTATGGGAATATTATAAAAGTTTCTAATGATATTATAACCTATAACCAAGAGGACGAATAAAAAACTCTGCACTTGATCCAGAACCGATATTTTTAAGTCTTCGGATATCAATATTTTTCAAATTGAATAACTGGAACAACCGAAAACATTTTGGTAGTAGTTTTTATGTAAACAAATGGATACCCAAATAGGAAGATTCTAGACCTCAATATACACGCCAATGTTCAACTTCCGAACTCTCCGCCCGCCAAGATAGATCGAATCGTTGTAAATTGCTAGATGATCTAAATAACGCTATTCTT
>JAEIFU010002868.1:0-36507 GCA_018904235.1 Lordiphosa stackelbergi
GAGTAACAGAAATGGGCGGTGTTGACCTTGTTTTGCTTTGGCTTTTTTCCCGCCATTTTGTCGTGTTTGTCAGAGGCAAGTGCAAGGTCAGCTAAATAGCTGAGGATGAGCTGGGAAGCAATAGAAATGTTTGAAAAGAAGTTTTAAGAACTTATCTCATACAAAAGGGGAATACTGACTGGATTGGCTTCAACGTTATTTTTCAACAAGTTTAACAAGTTTCTCAAAGAGTTTGTATGAATGAGCAGATAAAGTGATTTCATTTGGTGATAGTTTGTTTCAGTTCTAATGATAACATTTTATTGATTAAGTCAAAGGAATTGGGTAAAGTGAATGCTTAATTTTAAAGATTTTTGGCCAAAACTCTTAATCAATTTATTTGGCTCAATTAACACAGAAAAGCATCTCCCAATCAATCAATCTGCTAACATTGGCCTGTCATTTTGACTATTATTTAATTGCGCTTTAATGGCGCACTCATCCTGTAATTTATTTTCTAACAAAATGGAAAGCAAACCAAACGAAAAACAAGTAGAAATTGGCCATGACAGCAAAACATTTAATTACTTATCGAATTGTCTGTGCGTGTGTGTGAGTGTGTGAGAGTCTGAGAAATGGAGAAACATTTTAGCCCCGTTGTCAGATTAAGAGCCATAAAAAATGCGTGGCATGTTTCAATTGTCGATGCAGTCGAAGAGGATGCAGTGGAAACTGGTCCTGTCTGCCTGGCAAATTAACAGTTAAGCGCCAACGGTAAATAATTGTCAAAGACAACAGCAAAACAGCGAGCCAAGATGCGGCTGCGGTTGCTGCGGCGACGGCGGCTGTTGCTCCAAAAAAGCATTTCGTGATGCACAAGCAAGATGAAGACTCTACTCTACTCTGGCGGAGACTGCTGAGGAGCCGCTGCATTGCCATGGCACAAATGAGGTTTGACTGGTTTTCGTGACATGCACCAAATGCCCAAAAGGAGTTTGCCACGGTGAATACTCGCAAAGTGGTCAAGTATAGAAATATCATGAGTAACATCAGACTCTCACCATCTAAATGAAACTTAATTAAAATCTAAAAATTTGATGGTTTCCGTAAAAATTACTCATTCGACATATAAGCCATGTTAAAATTTTGTTCAATCAAATTTTGAACCCATTTCTAGCCTGGTCTAATTTTGTATTTCAAACAAATACACAAGGAAATATATATTATTTAGATGGAAGGCTAAGATTAGATTTGAGTTTGGCAGCAGACCAACAACAACAACAAGAATTTTTTAGCTCAGCGCAGCTGTGCCACCCCCCCCCACACTGGGACAGAAAGTAAGCTGACCCAGAAATTGTTCCAAATACCTAGATTTGCATTAAACTTCGGCTTAAACAGTCGGAATTGAGGTCGGAAATTTATAGTTTTGAAGGTTCCGTGAACATTGTTCTGCAGTCAGGGAACCGATGATTGTTTAAGAAACATCCCCGACCAAATATTTTTGTAAAACGAGCTCATGGTTGATATTAAGCACATTTGTCAGTCTCTCGAATGTTTTGTTTTTTTTTATTTTTATCGCACAAAAAAGCTGTCTACTTTTAATTTCAGCAAGTTTTATGAATCAGACGCTTTATAGGAGGTTTGTAACTCCCTTAATAACACAATATTACTAAAGCCTAACAAAGAAAAACTAACAAAATTACAAGAATAACTAATAACGACTCTGACACGATGGGGAATTTTATTTGCCCGTCCGGCCAGCTATGCCCCGATTAACAGCCAATTGTAGTCAGGGACGTTATTAGAGCTACCAAAAACTTTAATGATATAGAGATAGAGAAGATAAAAAACCAAAACCTAAATAGGAGCAAAGGAAAAAAATAATAATAAAATAATAAAACTAAAATAAATCAGATATAAAGAGAAAAATTTAAGAAAAAAAAAAAATACTATCTAAAAGTGAAATTTAAAACTAACTAAAAATAAAAAAATTTATAAGATAAACTTAAAATTAAATAACCAGAAATCTCTGACCCGGTGGGGGAAGATTTTTTAGCCAGTCCGGCAAGCTATGCCCCTACTCACAGCCAGGAGTGGTCAGAGATTTCCCCTAAGATAATTATAGAGGGACGTTTTTAGAGAGAAGAGAGAGAGATCTGTTGAGAGCAGGTGATAGAGATCATTATAATTTTGACATAAGACTCGAAATCGATTGTGCTTTGCATAATCAGTTGTGCATCTAGGCAATATTAAAGGAAAATAGTTTCTGGTTGGCCTAGAAGGAACGGAGAAGTTAAGGCGACCTAAAAGTTCAGAAGAATCTACATCACCAATAATTAGTTTATGAAGAAAAGAAACACCTAATACTGTTCTACGGTTGGCTAACGAAGGAAGGTCAATAAGCAAGAGTCTGTTAGAGTACGATGGCAGACGAAGGTTAGGGTCCCAATTTAAGCCACGTAGGGCAAAAAGCAAGAATTGCTTCTGAACAGATTCAATACGATCTATATGCTTTTTATACTGCGGACACCAGACGGACGAGCAGTATTCAAGTACAGGACGGACTAGAGCAGTGTATAAAAGCTTTGTGGTATATGGATCATTAAACTCTTTCGACCAACGTTTAATGAATCCGAGTACACCATTTGCTCTATTAACAATAGAGGAGATATGAGGATTGAAACTCAATTTGGGGTCAAAAAGAATTCCAAGATCAACGACTGTAGAAATTCGTTCCAAGGGTTCATTGCCAATCGTATAGGTAGCCAGCGAAGGCTTGCAACGATGGAAAGTCATGAACATGCACTTGGAGCAATTAAGGTGTAATTGATTAATCAGACACCAGGACTGCAAGGAGTTTAAGTCATCTTGCAATCTGATGGAGTGCATCGGGTCGTTGAAAGATAAAATAAGTTTTACATCATCGGCGTACATAAGTATCCGAGAATTCGAAATTATTGTGGGGAGATCATTAATAAAAAGAGTAAAAAACAATGGGCCGAGGTGACTGCCTTGTGGCACACCAGAAGTGACAAAGACAGGCTTTGACGTATTAGAGCGAAGCAGAACTTTTTGAGTTCTATCTTTTAAATAGGACGAAATCCAAAGTAGAAAAGGGGATGGAAATCCTAAACGATCAAGTTTAACGAGGAGAAGATCATGGTTCACAGAATCAAATGCTTTACTGAAGTCGGTGTAGATGACATCAGTTTGTTTTTTTTAAAAGGAATCCATCGTTAACCATTGAGGTAAATTCAAGTAAATTGGTCGCAGTTGACCGACGCTTTGTAAATCCATGTTGGAAAGGTGATAAAATCGATTTACAATAGTGCTGTAGGGAAGAGGTTATAATCTGTTCAAATAATTTTGGAATAGCGGATAGTTTAGCTATGCCCCTATAATTGGATATATCAGACTTCCCACCTTTTTTATGAAGGAATAATATGGGATCTTTCAAAGATTTGGAAAAATAGCAGATTCTAACGATAGATTAAAATGCTTAAGCAATGGATTGCACAAAGAAATACAACACTCTTTGAGCCCACAACTAGGAATGTTGTCAGGCCAGGGGAGTATGAAGATTTTAATGATTTTAAATGAGAAAGTAAGGAGCTTTCGGAAATCGAGGAGCAGTTATCGAGTTAGAATAAGAAATGTTATAAGGATAAGAAGTATTAGTAAAGCGCGTAGAGGAATAAGTAGATTGAAAGAAGTCGGCGAACAGGTCAACGGAATTGGAGAATTGCCAGAAACGAAATTGGAGCTTTCAAAACCTAAAAAACCATACCAAATTTAATATTTATGTAGATTTTACTGCTCTTGTAAAAATGTAAAATTGGCTGACAGCCCTCCCAGCCCCCAAGCTCTCCAATCTCTTGGCGTGTGTGCCTTAAATTTTCTCGCACAAGAGAAAGGGACCTACAGTTTAACGTCGAATCCGAACGGCAAAGTTTGAGAATTTGCTTTTTCATGGCTAAATACTTCACAGCTGGCGCCAATAGCTGGTGAAGGTGACCGTATGTGTAAAAGCTATTCTTCTAAAGAAAGAAAAAAAACTTTTATTATTAGATGTTCAGAGGCGGGATCGAACCCACGACCCTCCGCCCAGCAGTCCAGCACACTAACCACTGGGCCACAGACGGCCACTTTACTGCTCTTACGCCTGCATAAGTCAGCCCCTTCTCCTTCAATCGGGAAAATATTTCCAGAAATGAAATCGGAACAAAAATCATTAAAACGATACCCCTTTCAATTTTGGTAGTAAATGTTACCCCCTCCCTACCATAACTTAGCCCCCATGTACCCGATTGTCAAAATATTGTCAAAAATGGAATCGGAGCACGCTAGAATTTTCTAAAATGTTAACCCTCTGTCTCCCACAACTTATCCCCTTTCCTCCCAATCGGAAAAATATTACCGAAAATGGATACCCCATTTGAAATTTTAAGATCGGTTAAATATTGTCAGAAATAAGATCAGAGCATCCAAAAAGCCCGAGTACTTGACACTTGTAAAACTAAAAACAACGACGTTCTGTCCTTGTGTACACACATTGCATTTATTGCGCCATCTGCGTGTGTGCCCCAGCTGGCGACGCGTCATTTGCAGCGGGACGATTGCTTGTGCGTCACAGTGACGCCAGCTGCCATAAAAGACCTCTCGAAGCCATGGGAGCAATTGGGAGTAATGTGATCAAAGGCCTAAAAGGCCTTTCTTTCTTAAGAGGTCCGTTTCTATAATTTTACCCAGAAATTTGCAACGCATAGGACGAATAATCTCCGACCACATACAGTATATATATTCTGGATCAGCATGATGAGCTAAGTTGATTGAGCTTTGTCCGAAATTGCTAACCGTTGAAACGAGTTTTTCAAGTGTGTTTTAACTTCGGCACAGACGAAGTTAGCTTTGCTTCCTCGTTTTTCTCCCTTCTGTTCTAAAAATTTACCATTTCTAAAGGTCTCTTCAACTGTTCATGGTTTTAATATTAAAGATGCTTAAAACTTCCCACACGGGAATACAAATATTTATTAAATTAATATAAAGGTGCGGTTAATCATCTTTTAGACTTAGCTTTTCATTCTCTTTAAAATTTAGATGTCGGCAAAAAACACATTCACATTTTGGCAAGCAAAGGACTTTGATTTGTGAGTTATTTTAATATGGAGTTTTTTGTTTTGGCAGTTGCCAGAACATGATGTTTACTTCATCGTCTTAATACAGACTAAGACCAATTTGTTATACAAAATGCGATTAGAGCCTTCACTGTACCAGTCCATAGTGGAAGACCTGTCTGTGTCGTTGGTGTCTCCTCTCCCCCTCCTGTTGCCTCGGCCTCGACCAACTCATTCAGTTTCTTGGACTGGTAATTCTAGTCGCCTTGGCAGCTTCTCGCTTTGGCGGATGTGCAAATATTTTGATTAAATTTTCTCCATGGCAACTTTCTTTCCCCGAAGTGAAGATGCAGTAGCATATCTCGAACTCACTCCCCTGGCTTCGATTTGGATTCTTGACAGCGTGTGCGTGCGATGCAACCAACAACCACTGCATTTCCTGCTTCGCAGCACGAAACACGTTTGACTTGAGCTGCTGACCTTTGGCCAGAAGCCAAAAAAAAAGGAGAAGAAAAACATAATTTTTAAATCGCAGGCCGGCTTATAATTTGCGGTTAAAGGCAAGTCAAATTGAAAATGTACAAGAAAACGAACTTTATTAGAAACTGAAAACTTTTGTCTGTGTGCGGGCGGAATATGAGAAATGAATATTAAGAGCAGGTTGCCAGGCAAAGAGTTTTGAGACTGCATTTTAATAACTACGGATTAAGTCTGCATAAATAATAATGATTATAAACTGTGCGCAGCCGGAGGAGGAGGGAAAAACGGAGCTTAAACCGCAGCCACCGTGAAAATGTTGGCCAAAAGTTTTTGCATAAGAAAATGACAAATGATCAAAAAGTAACTTGACGTGGGTGGAGGCAGCGCCGGAGTGAAAAGGAAAGAGAAAATTCTTCTTTTTCTGGCTTAATTTGCACTTAAGTGTGCATCTAATTATGCTGATAAAAAGAAACAAAAGCTTCAAAAAATTTGCATTAAAAGTGCTTCTCTTACTTGCTTATTCAATTAAAATTTATCTTATCAGCAACTGAAAAAGAAACCACAGCAAAAAAAAAAACTCATCTAAGCAGGCACAAATTGTTGGCCATGCTTATCAGTCAATTAGCCAGCAGATAAGACGAAACAGCAACCGGAATGCGAATGAGAGTGAAACTAGGAAACTAATGGCAAGGTAAAGTTAAGACAAGTAGCCCCAGGTAGGGCTGTCAGCGTAACAATGTCTAGGATGCACCATTCCATTTACGTTTCTGTTCTGAGATAAGCCCTGTTTCGGGTCATGCTCTTTTATTTGGCATTCATAGAAATATTTCAATTCATTATCCAGTCGTAAGTAGTTCAAGTGAAGCGCCCAACAAATGGCCAACCCACAACACATAACGCAGCTCATTTAAACAGAACATTAAAAATGTAAATTACCTTTAAAATGCAATGAGTTATCCAAATAGATGGCGTGTGTGGAGTAGAAAATAATGGTTCTTGCTGCCAGACGCTATCATGAATACGAGGGCTGTTTTGAAACTATTTGACCTATTAAAGAAAGCACTTAAAACGAAAAGGAGAAATTTTTCAATTTGATTTCTGTGAAGCGTGGGACAATAGATAGATGGATAGACATAAATCTAGGAAATCTGCTAGAGAGACTATGAATTAACCTTTGCGCATTTGATGATCCTTAACTTTCGCCCTAAAAATATATTCTATACTACAGAATCGTACACTCCCCAAACACAACTATGTTTCAGTAAAAAAGTCGGTCAAGTTCTGCTTATTGTTACTGATATTTTTGATGTGAAACATCTTTAATTTCGGTGCGAAAGATTTTAGTAAGAGTAAAATTTGATTTAAGCGTCACGTGACGCCGCAGCGCTGCGCTGACATCATGCATATTTTGTGTTGTTGTTTTAGCGGAGTTTCCCAGAGGGAGAGGGGGTGGAAAGAGGAGGAAAAGTGGGGGAAAGTGGTGGAAAGTGGGAGGAAAGTGAGGTGAAAGTGACTTGACAGTGACTCAACAGTGACTTGACAGTGACTAAACAGTGACTTTACAGTGACTTGACGTGCCAACAGTGACTTTACAGTGACTTAGACTTAACAGTGAGTTAATAGTGACTAAACAGTGACTTGATAAAGAGTTGGCAGTGACTTGACAGTGACTAAACAGTGACTATACACTGACTTGACGTGACAACAGTGACTTGACTAAACAGTGACTTGAAAGTGGCTAAACGGTGACTTGACTGTGAATTTACAGTGACTTAATAGTGACTTGACAGTGACTAAACAGTGACTAAACAGAGACTTGACAGTGACTTGGCAGTGACTATACACTGACTTGACGTGACAACAGTGACTTGACTGAACAGTGACTTGAAAGTGAGTAAACAGTGACTTGACAGTGAATTGACTGTGACATAGCAGTGTCTTGACAGTGACTTAACTTTGACGTGACAGTGACTTAACGGAAAGGAATGATTAACACAACAGCAGGTGATCTTGTTGTTGGTATTTCTACTCCCTGTTTTCTTCCTTTGAAAGATTGTCATTGCTGATTTATATACCCTTAAGAGAGCTTGTAATTTTGAGATTAAGCCCTTAAATTTAGCATCATTTTTCACATCAAAGACTCGTGAGTGTTAACGACTCTGACATCCATTTTTTTTTATCGAACTATGTTTGTTTGTTTATTAATTTTCCCAATACAACAAGAGCTTGTCTTGATAATTAAAGTATTGGTCACAATGAGTTATTAGGGAGGTTGGTAAAAAATATAATTTATCCTAGCTTAATAACTAATTGGGTTGATTTGGAGTAAAATAAAGTTTACAATGCGATACTGCGATCGATTGACATAAATGATATTTGATAATTTAAACGTTAAGACTTTTAAAGTAGGCGGTAAGGTTAGTTTTGAAAAGTGTTGCGTTCCTAATGGTTTTGAGTTGGTGCGGAAGCTAGTTCCAGCAGCGAGCTGCAAAGACATAGAAGTGTTTTTCTGAACTGGCCAGGCTTAATCTGGGACAAATTATATAATTAGTTCTCGCGGATGAGGCGAATTCCAATTTTTCAAATAAATACTGTGGTTCACGAGTAATCCAAGATTCAAGAGTCAGTTCAAATATTTTGTTGGCAAAGGTCGTTATATGCTTAGATGGCTTGCGGTCAAAGACATATCTCGCAATAGAGTTGAAGGTTACACGGAGTTGGTTCATACTGTTGGCGTCACAATTTGCAAAAATTTCAATACCGTAGAATAACATCGGGACTAAACAGGATCTTGCTATGAGCATTTTAATGTTCTGCGGTATCACGGTTTTTGTGAAGGGCTGCCCATCGCTCTGGCCGTCACGGCGGAGCTCCAAATTATTATATGGTGCTTATAACTCGACAATCGTTCATCTAAACCGATAAACATGTGACTTTCTCGGGATTTTATTTAAACCCTATTTACACGGATTTCTATCTGTGTTCTGTGTTTTATTTCTTCTATCCATTATATTTACAACGACTGCGTACAGATTTTGTACAGATTCAAGTTGGTCCTAATATTTTTGGTAGTGTGAAGATCAGACGCATGATCCATACTCAGGATAAGGTCTGCCCAGAGAAACAGATAACACAGGTCAACAACCATTTTGGTTGTTCTCGATTAATAAAATTTAATAATAGCGTCTCTTTGTAACGTCTAAAGCGCAGAGTTGACCTGTGAGACTAATTTGAATACAGCCAACATAAACGTTAATGACATTTTACAAATCTTCAATATTTTGTAACACACCCTTTATTGGATGCCTTAGTATCGCAGTTGTCTGCAAGATCTTTGTAGTTTTCAGCATGTTTGCTCCATCATCAGATGTAATCGAAACAAATTTGCACCAGGTTCATTTTTCTCCCAAATCTTTGCAGATCCAACTCATTAAATGAGATAACGTACTCAGTCACAAGTCCGATGTAACTCAAAATTAACAGTTTTTTTTGCACATTTCTTTTATAACAGTTTGCTTTCGAATCGGATTCATTAGAATTCTTTCACTGCATCACAAACACTTATTTGATGGGTTTTAACTAAATTAGTTTTTCATTCAAATATTATGTACATTTTTAATTGGTTACATAATTTGAAAATTTTGTTAAGCCGCACAGTGTAAGATTTTGCCAATCTAGGGGGACTTAATTGAAAAAAAAATTATTTTTAAGGTCAATGAGCTTTTAGAAGTCAATTTAGAAATTTTTCAAATGTAACGAGTTGAAGAAGTTTAGTCTTCTTTGGATCGTGTGGTCACTACTGTGAGCCGTCAAAGTTATTTTTTCCATAATTGTTGGAGCATTATTGGTTTTTTAGCGCTATATAGGGACTTTATAAGTGGCATACAAAATATTTATTATTTTTGGAAGAGGGAAGTATATTTCTAACAATATTCTATGTTTGGTGGAAAAAAACTAACAACATTCAATCACATTCAAATCAAGCAAAATATACTTCGATTGCAGAACATTATTCTGAATCAGGATCAGAAATAAAATTTTTGCCCATATATTGCCGAAAGACCTCCAATTAGGCAATGAGTTAAGAACCGTTAAGCTTAACTCACTCCTAGAGCACGCAGAGATGAATTTTGGCATTGATATTGATCGTAAGAAGTTAAAGTTGCATTTAGAAAAAATAAAAGGCAATGATTATAGCATTAAAGCCGCGCTTTTAACTTCAAACCGTAGCGGAAGAGCTATAAAACTATTTTTGATCAATCTAGTGAAGAAAGTTGTGATTCAAATTCAGATTCTGATTAAGTTTGCAAAAATAATTTCACCTAATTCTTTTTATGAACTTTGAGTTGTTTTTTTTTAATTAAAAAATTGTGAAAAATATGAAAATCGCTTTTTTCTTTTCAATAAATGAATTACCTTAAACCCCAACCATTTTTTCATTTGTACGGCAAATAATTTTGAAGTTACAAGCAAAAGCATGAGCATTTAACAAAAGTAATCAATTCGAAAATGAAATGTTGTTTTTATTATTAATTTTAAAAAAATATTTTCAAATTGGCTAAAATAAAACAAAAATTCTAACCTGATACTTTTTAAAAAAAAAAAAATGTTTTTTTTTTTTTTTTGCGGTTTGTATGTTAAAAAATTTAAAAATTTCTGGTTTTTACGCATTTTACACCCCTTAAGGTGCCCACTTTAACTTTTTCCCAGAAATTTCTTTGGGGAATATTTGAACATTCAGTCCAAAGTTTAAGTCGATAGCTTCAAAAAATACGACTGCTATTGAATTAAGTCCCCCTAGATTGGCAAAATCATTGCTGTTAAACTCGACTTTCAGTTAGTGTGGCAATTGTGCAGCAAGAATGTTCTCCGAAAGAATTTGAAATATTGTCTTAAATCCAAGGCAGCAATAAACACATTGGCCGTGTTCACCAACACAAATCGATGACAAAAAATCGATGAATCTAGTTCGATTGTTGCGGTGAACGACTGTGATGTGCAATAATGATTGTTAATTTTTGATATTTTGATGGATGAAAAAAATTGAAAATTGAAGGTTTCATTTTAAATCAAAACGATAGCTTTCACGCATTCCATTTTTACCTTAAAATTAAAACAAAGCGTTCAACAGAAGTCAATCAATGTTTTTTTTTTATTGATGATGTTTGATGTATGATTAATTTCAATAATCACAACACTGATTGAAAACATATTTTATTTCAAATGTTTCGAAACGACTAGTCAGTCGAACTGAAATAACTAAATATTCAATAGTCTAAGGCAGCCTTCACACTGTTCGACACATGAGACATGATATTCTAGTAGTCCTGCTTTTTGTTATGTTTTGAATTTGAATAGCTTGTCAAATTCATCGAATTTCATTGGAAAGGCAGGCCTACTAGATTATCATGTCTCATGTGTCGAACAGTGTGAAGGCATGTTTCAAAGCGACTATTGACTATCAATTTGCTTAGTTTTTGTTCATATCTCAATGAAATCATATTTTTTAAAACTGTTTCATTTTCAATTTATATCATATGTTTCTAAAGTAAATTCTATAGTCGTTGTCGACTTACAAAATTGATTAGATAAGGTTTAGTTCTAAGTCAAAATTCAGACTATTGCTAATATTCAGTCAGCAATTCGAGCTCTGATAAAACCATTCAGGCAGTACTAGATTCAAATAATTTTCTCTAATAATCACATTAACATTTGTTTAATTGGGCTACGTATGGGAATTATCTTGGGAACTAGCCTCCTCCTATCATATTTTTTTTAAATTTAATCAAATGTTGAGCCGAGGAAACAGATTTAAGTCAGCACTACCAAGAACCACCATACCAAAAATTTCGTTAAATTCTGATCAAACCTGAGTGCGACCAAGTGGGGGAAGATAGGGAACTTTTTGATTTACCTTACGGCACCAGTAAGTTTTGTTAAAAATTTGACTTTAAAAATGGAAAGCATCAAAAAAATAAAGGAAAATAAATTCCAGCTCTTCCAAAACGTTTTTTGTACCCTCGCAGAGGCAGCTTAAAAAAAATATTTATGCATGTCATAAACGAAAATGTCATCGAAAACATTAAATGCCATTTTAGTGCCATATTTTGAAAACCAAAACCATAAACTATGATACGTATAACAACATCTCTGCGCAGGCAAACAAAATGCCGGCATTTCGCCTATGTTCTCTCACATGCTATACATTTCATACAAAAATATGGCTCATACGCCACGTGTGCCGCCACCGAAAACCAATGCCGCAACACGGACACACATTTTAATTAATATACAATTTAAATGCGCAAACATTTCACTGCAGAACAGCCACGCATCAATTATAAATTTCGAATGATTGTCAGCGGAATTGATAAAGACTTTGTGCAAGACCTGTCATCTATGTTCGTTCGGATTCGATTATCTTGCTTGTTGAAACAAAATTAGCTTGGAGACTGAAATCAAGCAATTACTGGTTATCATCACGCTGAGGCGTTCAATTTGTTAGCAGTTTGTGACTATTTTTGGGGAAGGTCTTATGCCATAATTGACAGTGTCAACAGTGCTTCCCCCGCTCGAGTGCCTGTCGTCTGACTGCCAACTCTAATCGCTCTATTTTGTCAGAGCAAACTTTTTTACAGCTGAGTGAGGACATGACATGTTTTTTTTTTCTTCTTTTTTTTGCTCTTCCCCTCCCGCGGGCCCTTTGTTTTCAATTTTATAAACACATACAACGGAAATTGCCAACCAAGAGGGGAGGGACACGGGGTTGGCATTTGAACCCAACGAGCCATAACAAAAGGCACACGAAGTAATTAACTTGTATTTATTGTATGCAGACATAGTTGGCATAGTTGGAGCAGCAGAGTCTTCTTTACTCTGGGGAGGCCCTTTGGTTGCTCCGTCTAATTGATAAGCCCTGGAGCAAGATTTCCATTGGTGGTGCATGTGCACTCAATTACTGGGGCCAAGACTGCCAGCCATTGACTTGGACTCGGACCCGGACTACCATCTTTAGTTGCTAATGTTTATTTGTACAAGAAGGAAGATTTTTTTAAGTCCTCACAAAGTTGTGTCAGCTTAAGGAAACTAAATTAAAGCAAATTAGAACAGACTATTTATATTATAAATGATAAAATGCTTCGTACTACTGATCGAATCCAAAACCTTATCCACTTCTCATAGGCAAACTCATCTCCTTAATTGGATTACCAAAAGGGTATTCAACTGTGACCAAGCACCAGAAGCACAACCCAAACCAAACTCAATTTCTGGTTTCGTTCAACCCAACACGCAACTTGGTTACTCTCTGTGGGGCACACAGTGCAGGCACCACCACTTGAGCTCTTCTTGGGGGCTCAAGTGCCCGTGTCCATGTCATTTACCTGGGCAAATGTTCTGCCTGGCTGCGGTTTTTTGCTGCAATTATATAATATTGACATTAGTTGCATGTTGGCTGTCGTTGTATGGTCAAGTCGAGGCCAGAGATTGACTCCAGCAGCCTAATAGCAAGAATCGATATTATCTTTAATGCGTCAATTATTTGATTTGCGTTTCAATTTAATGGCTTAATATCATAAATTAATTGAATTTGTTGTTTCTTTTGACTATTTGCAGGTTGAAGGAGGCGACTGCTGAAATTGGCAGTCATTTCCACATATCCACAGCTCAGACTGATCCAAAGGCCAAGCATATCATTAGTTAACAAACATATCAAGCATTGATTAATGTTGCGTATACGCCAAGTGAGCCACCCCAGAGGCGGCCTGTAACTGAAAAGCACAACACGCACAAAACAGAAAGAGAGAAAGAGAGCGGAAGACCATTTCCATTTGCCACTGTCATCCATCAAAAAATACTTAAAAATTTCCCCAAGATGGCCTTCATTTGGCGACGCCGCTCCACCACAATCGTTAAGCTGGTGGCCGTACTTTTGGCCATTTGGTTCTGCATTGCCTTTCTCATCTATACAGACGACACACGCCGGCAGGCCGCCCAGTCCAGTGTAGGTGGCAGTGGTGGCAGCGGTCCAGGTGATCCTGTGGCCATGGCCCTAAGAAATGGTCTTGATTCGGGCGAGCATCATCAGGACCCCATAATTGATGGGAATGTTTTGGGTGATGGTGTTGCACCAGGAGTCAATGAGGCGGATATACCACCAACAGCCGCAAAGCATAAGGCCAGCGAGTCGGCACGTCGCCAGGCGATAGTGCAACATTTGGCGGAAAAGAAAAATAAAGTGGTGGCAGCCATCAAACCAAATCCAGATGATGGTAAGTACGAGTTGAAAGCAATTAAAATGGGGTTAAAGTTGGTTCTGAAAGGTACTGAGGGGTTATGGACTGAAAAAGTAGTGAATTGGAGCGGTATGATTGCACACCGGCAACTGCATCAAACATGTTTGGTGTACATTTAATCAGTGAACAAAACTCAGCGTTGAATAATATCAGCGTCACACCGGCAAACCAGAGCTGTAATGTATTCATTACTTCCCGTATTTAATTACTTTTCATTACTAAAAACACAATTTTTTAGGTAATGCAAAAACAATTCCTGATTACGATTTTTTAATAATCGTAATTGTAACGTGGAATTACGATTATTCAGTGAATATTCAAAAATTTAATTACTTTTATAATTACTTAGATAATTGTAACTGTAAAGGGTGATTATTGAGTAATTGTGCTTGAAATGTTGAATTATTTTGTATTTGTAGGTGAAAATTATGATTTTTTACAAATCAAGTTTGGAAAACACCAAATTTAATAGTTCGCTGATCAAGGTAACAAACCCCAAGCTAATAATAGCAATCATTTAATTGAATTATGGATATATAGATATTCAATATTTGGAAGAATACCGCATTTTGATGACGCCAATAGCAACAATTTTAGACTTTCTCCAGACAGAGAACAATTTACATTTTTGATGTCTCATTCCGGCATTGACTACCCTGACAGTAAAGTTGCGGAGAATCTCTGATTCCACTGAGATCATAAGCTTAAAGAGTGTGGCGAATTGTATTCTGGAAAAAGTCAAGGAGCGCTTTTCAATATTATTTAACTTTCGACTTGCTTTGACACATAGAAATACCATGGACTCAAGAGAACATATAATTCCCAAACATCAATTCTATGATACATGTAAATCTTATGTTGACGGTCTCCAGCAATACTATCCCATTCATGGAAAGAACATGTGATCGATCAATCAAAAAGTTGTTCAACATGTTGAGCCACAAAAAAAAAAGTGAAGAGTTTTTCTTATGTATTTAAGTGCAGCTGAAGGGTAATTGGAAAAATGTAGGTAGTCCCGTTTCAATGTATAATGCGTAGCTCGGGTATTTACAACCACATGAAATAATATAATTTTAATATAGGCAACCAATCTACCTCACTCCAATCCCAAAATCCCAAGACTGGGGCCGCATAACAAATAATTGCCTGGATGTTGCTAGAAACAGTTTATAATTGGTGCTGTTGTTGAATTTCTTCTTGGCCCAAGCAGCTGTTTCAGGTTTTAGGCTATTAGACTTTGGCGTCTGTCAATTAAGTTTAGCACGCCTAGGTATTTTTAATTTGTAGTCATTTACTGTTTCTAGGAATACCCCATCTAGTGTCCATTCATCATGCTCTGGCTCTTCGGTACTCTTCACATCCTTCACTATCATTATTTTCGACTAATTCTCTGATTATTTATACGAAGACTCCACGTCATGGATTATTTTTTTTGTTTTTGACAGTACCTACTAAGAGCATCAATCATTTCTTGCATCACCTGTGGGCTTTGCGCCAAAAGCACCATGTCGTCCTGGTATACATGAGGACCTTCATGCGTTGAGATCCAAATTCTACTCCTCCGGTTTGAAGACTCGCAACAAGATCATCACATACAATGAAATAGTAATGGACTCAACAAGCATCCCTTTTTTACGAGTTCGTTTCGAACCATTCGGATAGTTGTCTCCATCACATACTGTGGTTTTATTTAGGCTATAAAGGCTTTCTACTATAGCAATAAATTTGGTCGGATACTCCAGCAGTACTTAGCTTTAAGTAGAGACTTCGCCTGTCAATTGTTATCGACGCAACTTTGAAGTCTACAAAAAAAAAAATATTCTCCTCTCTCGCCCCCAAAAGTGTGGGGCAATCGACGTCACTCTTAAAATACTGCTTCTACAGTCGAGTAGCCCTACTCTTAATTTCCAGCTTGGTATTCTCCTGAACTAGCGATTAAACAAAATTATTCCTGAACCCCGGTTCGAACCTCGAACCTTGGTTCACCGACCTTCTGAACCCGCTCCGTGAACCCGAACCCAAAATGTTTCGCGGGTTCGAACCCCGGAGTGAACCTCTTCTGATTTTTAGGAGGTTTGCAGCCCTGGTTTTTTAAGCATTCTTTTATGTAAATATCGGCATTTATGGTGCCCTTTGGGAAAAACAGCTCTTGTTTTAAGGCCACAGGTGCAAATGGCCTGCCAAATCAGTCGACACAGACTTGTCAACAGTTTTGCCTCTCTCTTTAGTGAAAAATTGTGGGAAGGGCGATTTTCGAGTAAAGGCCTACATCCAGCACTCCGGAAAATTTATTTCGTTACAGTATTTTTTCAGTTTATTTTTCAGTACAACATTCCATTTTCAATACAGTAACTGTGCACCAATTTTTTTGGTTACTTGCTCTTCTTTATCTTAATGCTTGTCCTAATTTACTATCTTAACAAGGCATCAGCAATTCGGCAGCATTTGCCTCAATTATGAGCTCTATTAAAAAGTAAGCACATTACTTAACATTTTCTTTTTAAATTCCTTTGATTATGATTTTTATTCTCTTCTTGTGTTTATCTTCCTCTCATTAAATTTCAACAATGGCTTTTTGTATTGCAATCGCTGACACATTTATTCCCATTGCTCAATCCGCTGGCCATTAGTAAACTCCGCCCCTTTTCCTCCAAGTCGCCGCGTTTCAGCTTTCCGCTTTGATCCTTTTCAAGTTTCTTAGCGCGCTTTTCTTGCTGCTGTTATCAGGGTTGGTAAATCTTTTTTTTTTTGCCTTTTTGCACTTCATTTCCACGCAATCGCTTGCAACTAATTCCCATCAATTCAGTGCACATGCAGCAATTCCTTCCTCTACTCTGCATTTTGGGTCACCAAAAGATGCAAAAAAAAAAGAGAGAGAAGCCGAAAACGGGGATAATAACACATATTGCTTTCCTGTGTTGACTCCCCTTTCGCCCCCCCCACTCTCACGCTCGCTCGCCCCATTTGCCTTAGTGCCTTTAAGAAAATTTCTAACAAGTTCCACAACAATGTCGAAGATGCCAACGGCAAACACTAACAACACTGGAGCACTTAACAACTTGCAATTGTTGCCAAACAACATTTTCAATGTCAGTTCCAGGGGGGAGGGAGCTGTTCATTCCTCGGTGTCAGTCCGAGGCATTCGCATTAAGCGTAAGAAAAAAAATTGTTTCTTACTAATCAAGGCAAGGCTCGGAACTTGAGGTTTCTTTTACTCAATGGACACTTGACTCGGGCCCAGGCAAATCAATGAAGCAAGTCCAACCAATCTTCAGCCAGGCATGACTCGAGGGAGGGGGAAGTAGCAGAAGCTTCCTGTATGCCTTCATCTATTGCTTGGCATGTGGAACAAGCATTTAAGATTGCATCAGCATGTGGTCAGGGCAGGGGGATGGGATAGAACACAGACAATGCACGTATTTGCAATTTCGCATATCATGTTTGCATCTCTGGGTTCATAGCATCGTAGCGTCATCATCATCATCATCATTATCATCTCTATCACTGAGGTGGCAAAGCTACAAGTTGGACCCGGCTGGCTGGGCTGTTCCATTGGTGATCCTTTTTAAGCAGCAGCTGCCCCTTGGCGTCAAAATTGTGTGCAAGCCTACAACGTTTACCAACACTCCCAGGCCACGCATATGGTGGAGACGAGACATGAAATCAGATGAGAGTTCAATGCACAGTGGGGAAAGGTGTAGATAAAATTGACTAAAAAAAAGAAGTGATTTTTAAATTCATTTCCCTATTGGTTTGAAAACGGTTATTTAAAAAAAGGTAATAGAGTACTGAGCAAAGAGAACTGAGTATTGGGTATTCGGTATCAAGTTCTCTGTAAAGCAAATTTCATTATGAGTATTGAGTATCGAGTACTGAGTATCAATATCGCATATTTCATTTCGAGTGCTGACCATCGAGTACCGAGTATAGAGTACTTTTTATAGCAAATTTAATTTTGAGTATTGTAGGGAGAGGACCAGAGCCGAACAAAAGACGTGTGTATGCTCTGCGAATGGCGCTCGTCGCTTTTTATGGATGCTCGTCAGAGCGATTGAGAGAGAGAGAGAGTATCGTTAAGTTTGTTCTTTGAACGAACTTGACGATGTATTTACAGTTACTTAAGACTACTTACAGTTATATTGCACAGTGGGTCTTATGTGTTATTTATTACTACAATTCGGCCGTCCTGACGTTGAGGATCTCCTGATACTCTTTGACATACTTCGAGTTACAATGTTGCTTTGGCCATATTTACATTTATTTTTACAATTTTCGTTTTGATGATTTTCAGTTGATTCTTCATTTAACATATTTTCTTCAAAAGTTTCTGTATTGATATTTTCAACATGACTAGTACTACTTGTTTTTAAATCTTCCGTATCTTCATCTGAACTGTTACTTGTCTCTTCGTTATGGTCGTAACCAATTTTTTCTTTTTCGTTGAGCCAAGGTTTTATGTTATGTACCGCCCATATGCCTGAATACGGCATTTGAGTTTGTTGGAAATTTTCTACGTCTTCTATAAAATACCTGTCGTTATCCAATACTTTTGACACAACGTATGGCCCCTTTGAAAACACATGAGGCTTTTGACGTTTCGTATCTACATATCTTTTATTGTATTCCTGAACCTTTTGTTGACTTATTTCTGCTCTTTGTCGTATTCCCTCTACGTCTCTCGTCTCTATCTCTTGATTACCTTCTAGTATGTTTTCCCTTATACTATCTATGGAAAATCCTTTCTGTTTGACTCCAAAAAGCATCACACTAGGATACTCGTTTATGCTTCGATTCTTTGTGTTGTTCATTGTATACTCTACTTTGTCTAAGACTTTGTGCCACGGTTGATAATTCTCTACATCTATTATCTTTGCCATCATAGGACCTAGATCTCTGTTGACTCTTTCAACTTGACCATTGGCTTGTGGAGAAGCTGTAGCTACTTTCGTATAAAGAATGTTATTTTGTTCCACGAACTCATCGAACTCTTTGGACGTAAAGCAGCTTCCTCTTTCACTTATTATATTCCTTGGCCTACTATAAGCCTTAAAATAATCTTTTAATGCGTCAATCGCTTCCTTAGAACTTGTTGTTTTGGTAGGATATAACCTGACAAACTTTGTACAAGCATCGATTATTACCAGTATATGTCGTTTTTTACTGTCGGAGCTGTTGATCGGGCCATAATGATCGATGTGAATCACTTCGAACGGATTGGTTCCTTTTGGTATGGAATGTAGGAAACCTTCGGTTTTATCGGATTTATTTGAAAACGCAATGCATTTAAGGCAATTTTGAACGTGACTTTCTACCTTTTTTCTAATGTTCGGAAACCAATAACTTTTGTTTATAAGATCAGACACCTTATCAATTCCCACATGTCCCATTTCATCGTGGTATTTGTATATAACATTCTATTCCATTGACTTTGGAACACAAAATAGTAATCTACCACACTTCTTCTTATATATCACGCCATTGCGCATTTCATAATGTTCGCTTTCTCTTTCTGTCAACATTTCTTTTATCTGTCTGATTTTTTCATCTCTTCCTTGGCATATAATAAGGTTTTCTTCAAAAGTATTCGTTTCGATTATAAGAATATTGCTGTTTCGACTTAATGCATCTACGTGTTGCATTCTCTTTCCGGACCTATGCTCGAGCTCATAACAATAGTTTTGTAACTCAAGAGCCCATCTAGCTATTCGTGGGTTGAGATCTTTTTTATTTAACGTTAACGTTAGAGAATTGCAGTCAGTTACTATTTTGAACTTGATACCTTGTAAGTATACTCGAAACCTCTTCAATGCATTTATAATTGCTAGTGTTTCTAGCTCGAAGCTATGGTACCTCGACTCTACATCTGTTGTCCGCTTTGAAAAGTAGAAAACGGGATGAAATTTGTTGTCCTTTTTCTCTGCAACAGAATTGCGCCATAACCCAAAGAGCTTGCATCACAATGCAATTCAGTTTCATCTCTAGGGTCATAAATAGCCAGTATTGGTGCTTCGATCAACTTATCTTTGAGTGCATTGAACGCGTCAAGCTCTTTTTCATCGAACTCAAACTTCTTATCTTTTCTCGTTAAGTCGTATAATGGCTTTGCGATCAAAGAAAAGTCTTTTATAAACCTTCTGAAATATGAGCACAAGCCGATGAAACTCTGCACTTCGTGGACTTTTGTTGGAACTGGGAAAGATCTTATTGCTTCTAGTCCTGACTCATTTGCCTTAATACCTTCTCCTGTGACAGTGTAACCTAAATAGTCAACTGAGGTCTGTAGAAACTCACACTTATCGAGCCTAAGCTCCAGTTTGTTATTAACAAGGCATTTGAAGACTTCCTTGAGAATACTGAAATGTTTATCGAGACTCTCCGTGGCAATCATAATATCGTCGAGATATATCACTACTTTTCCTGCCCGAACCAAGTCTGCGAATATTTTGTTAATATATCTTTGAAACGTGGATGAAGCATTTGTTAGGCCAAAAGGCATTCTAAGGTACTCAAACTGTCCTAGTGGTGTTGTAAATGACGTATATTTTACGGAGTCTTCGTCCATAAATACATGATGAAAAGCATTTTTTAAATCAAGCTTCGAGAAAAATCTTTTGTTTGTTAATCTTTCCAGCAAATCATCGATCAACGGAATCGGGTAGTTATCTTTTAAAGTCGCTTTGTTAATGCGTCGATAGTATACACATGTTCTAAGTTCTCCTCTTATCTTCTTTACCAGTAAAACTTGAATATAGAGTACTGAGTATCGAGTACTGGGTAAAGAGTACTAAGTATTGAATATAGAGTACTGAGTATTGAGTAATCAGTATCAAGTTCTTTTCGTCGCAAATTTCATTATGAGTATTGACTATCGAGTACTGAGCATTAATTACTGAGTACCGAGTATCGAGTACATTTTATAGCACATATCATTATGAGTATCGAGAATTAAGTATCGATTACTGAGCAACGAGTACTGAGTATTGAGTTTTATTTCCCTTCAAGTAAGTAACGAGTATTGAATATAGAGTACTTAGTATCGAGTACTGGGTAAAGAATTTAGTATTGAATATAGAGTACTGAGTATTAAGTATTCAGTTTCAAGTTCTTTGCATCCCAAATATTATGAATATTGAGTATTGACTATCAAGTACTGAGTATCGAGTACTGAGTATCTGTTTCTTTCTCTTCTTTGTATCGCAAATTTCATTTCTAGTATTGAGTATCAAGTACTTAGTAACAAATTCTATGTTTCACAAATTTCATTTCGAGTATTGAGCATCGAATACTAAGTATCGAGTACTTTGTATTGTAAATTTAATTTTAAGTACTTTAGTATCGAGCATCGAACTCCCCCATTTCTGTACACCTCTTGGTGTCTTTAAAAATTTGATAGCCACTGTGCCTTGTCTTCACCTTTACCTGGTCGTCTCTTTTGGCCTTTCTGTGTGTTGTGGCCTGTGTTCATAGCTGGTAATTAGTGTTGTTGTACTTATTGGCATTGGCCCTGGCCTTGGGGCGCGTTACCACCAAAAGACGTGGCCAACACGACGTTTATCGCGCGCACGCATCAAGTTCCCTGAGTCCACCACAAAAAAAAAAAAACCTGCCTCTTGGCCAAGTCTTTAATATGACTGACTATCTTGATCGCTGCCTTTTGTTGACCAGCCTTTGATGGGGGCCCCCAGCTCGAGTGTGTGTGTGGAGCTTGGTTTTACAATTTAACAGCGATAATGATTTTGTGCAAATGCCACGCCCCTCTATTTTTAATCAATGCTAATCCCTCTTGGGTCTGGCTTATGAAACAGATTTTCAGTCATTCATAACGCTACTTTGGCGTATTATGTTAGGTGCCTCGGGGAACATGATGAACATTGGCCTGAAAGCATTTGTCATGTGGCACACACCCCACTCTGAGCTAACTCCGCCCACATTTATAGCTTCCTGTCACGCTCAGGCGTGCCCCTCGAAAGCTTTGTCGCTGCGATTGTCTCTTTAGCCTTTTGTCTACGTTCCACCTCTCTTGGGTTTCCGCTTGAATGTCGATAAACTGCCATCACGTTGAAATATAGCTGATACGCAGCGTAGAACAGGAAAATTTAAGAAACAACTCAATTGTATACCTAATTTTGTTAGTCCCAGGTGCTTTACTTTGCATCGACAGCCATAAATAAGTGAATCAATAAAACACATAAAACCCAGTTCCACTCCTTCCTCTGGTCCTTTTTATTGTTTTTTATTATGATGCGTGTGCGCGCGCTCAGCATGCAAAAAAGTTCATTATGTCCAAGAGTCCTTCTTGGCAACACGCGCGAATATACCGCAATGGAGTTGTTACTACGACGACAAATCATAAAATTTATGCCCAGCCTCCTCCTTAAGGCCCATTTTAATGGTATTTTTCCCTCTTCCTTTTTTTTTGCTAACAAATTTATCGCCAGCTGATTGGCCTCTTGGTTAGCCTAGTCCCAACATTTGCAGCATAATGCGGTTGTTTTTATGGCTTTTTATTTTCCAGCTAGCTTTTTATGCTTATTGAAATTGAAATGATTGTGGTAATTGAAATGTTTTTGCATGGTTGAAGCTGACCAAAATGGGAAAAATATGTTCATAAATGGTAGATATGTGCAGGGATAAAGAGAGTATTTGGCAGTTTAAAGTTAATTAATGGGAAAATAAATATTTATTTTTGGCCGTGCGCTAATTAAAACTGTCTCTGTAAGATATTCGCCAGGAGCCTGGTTATAAAAATGGTTGTTGAAAACAGAATTTATTTTTAAGTGTAAAGCCAAATATTCCTGGGAAATTAATTAGGAGGTAGACTGATAATGATGATAAACATTGCACTCAACTTCACTTTGCAGTTTATATAAATTAATTTGTCATTTAAAAAAGATTTACAGCCTTGTTCTCAATTTTCCCTCCGGCACAAGTTTTGTGCCTAAGAACCACAATCTGGTGGAAAATCTTCAGAGAAAATCTCAACACTAAATGATTCGCTAATGAATTCAAACTATCGAAAAGGGTTCGATTAAAAATCAAAGTACATTAAGGGAGAAGAAATTTGTTGCGACCCTATAAAGTATATATATTCTTGATCAGGACCAACAGCCGAGTCGTTATAGCCTGTATAAAAGCACAGATCTCAGAGATCATAAGAGATAGAGGATTGTCATATATGAGACTTAAACTTCTTATACTTGCACGCAGATCAAGTTTATTTTCAGTCAACATTATGCGGTGATATGAACATCATTGTAAAACTAGAGACTCTAGCTAACTTTCCTCTGAAGTAACCTATTGTTCTAGATTTTCGAAATGGAAGAAAATGAGGCGGCCATGTATATTGGAGAGTCGAGGATTTTTGGCCAAAATTCTTTTTGGTGTCCCCGGTTGTGGACACCCTTGCGTTTCGCTAGAAATAACTTTTTCGAAGTAAAATGGCGGGTGATATGAACTTCATTGTAAAACTAAAGACTCTGCAAAAAGAACAAAAACTAATGGTCTATCAAGTGGCAAAAAAAAAATTTGGCCTTCAGTGACAAAATGAAAAAAATGATTTTGGCCAAATACATTTTTGCATGTGAAATAGCTGGCCGTCATGTCCAATCGCTTTAGAAACAGAAAATATCGCAGATCATCGCAATGGATCGAATTTGCAACGGTTATTTTTTTGGCAAGAGCGCAAAACAAGTAAAGAGAAGTCGACATCTTCGTCTTCTTTCGATGACGAAAGATGCCTTCTTCTTGGCATCGCGTTTGGCCGACGGCATGGCTGGTGGTGTCGCCTGTCGTTTCGCAAAATCTCGACGCTTTCCAGAGAAGTTAGCACAGTGGTTTGCATTGGCTTGCGACCGCGATTCGATGGCTTTTTCGGAGAAGTTCCTTGCACCGACCCAATTTCATGCAACAGTGATAAGCGGCTAGCCGAAGACGCTCGTGAAGTGGATGGTTCGGGGGAGTTTAACACCTCTTCTTCTCGCCCAATATTGTAATCGGCGGAAACGATGATACGACACTGATTGTCTTCATCAAGATCAGCTTCGCATTTCGTTCGACAGCCTCAATGAAGTCAGCTTCGGAGAAAGCATCAGGGTCAAACGGAACAATACCGGGCTTACGACAACCGGACTTGATTGTTTTTAGCGTCAGTGCCAAGTCGAGTATCATGCACACGAACGAATTCCAATAAATCCGAATTAACAACGGACAAAACATCTGCAAAATTTGCTCTGACTTTCTCCAAATACCGGATCAAAGTGGTTGAAGGAAACCCCATATTCCTGCTGTAGCTTTGACGGCCTTCTTATCGATGAGGCATTGCCACGCAAATAACTCTTAACCGTTTTCGGTGGTCCAAAAAAACTGTTATATACCGACCCTTTGAGCAAAGAGTCAGAGAGGAATCCGTTCCACCTCGTCTCTTGAATATATCGGTCTGCGCGCGAGAGAGCAATCAATTTTATTGTTGCCCTTTTTGCTCTGCTCATTCGCACGACCGTTTGAACGCGAGCGAAGAAAATAAAAGTTATTTGCATTTGTATGCGTGTGTGTGCGAATGAGGCGTTCGTTTGGGCTTCTGAGCCACAGAAGCCAAACACAAACAAAGAAAAAAAGAGCGTTTACTTTGAGCCGTTGGTTTTTTGCTCATCTCCTGACTGTTAATGTGCGAGCGCTCGCTTGTATCGCTCTCTGTATGTAGTTATTGAATGAGCACAACTAGAATAGCTCAACTGAGAACGGTCAACTGAAAACCAAAACAAATCGAAACAAAGTGTTCTGCTCAGAGAGATTTTTTTTTAATGCGCAGACCGCAAAGGGGTAAACGGTTAACAGTTATAAGAGCTCTGGGCATTGCTTAATGGCATCGACCAGCCGATTCTTTTGGCGTTGACATGGCTTAAAATGCACAAAAACTCACAAAAACAGTTGAAATATGTTACACTAACATAAACAACCATATTTGACAGTTTTATGGCCAAACACACGCTTAAAACACAAAAAACGAGGGTGTCCACAACCGGTGCAAAAGTGTGTCCATTCTTGGAAATGGTAGCCATTTTTATTTTGTTCTTGATATCACATCACAAAGTACACTTAATGCACTAAATCACAAAGTATAATACTCACCACTTTTCAATGTTTTGTTTCGATTTAACGCAATGTGGAAATTGACAAAACTAGGAACTCGGAAAAATTTTCACAATTTTTTTTTAATTGCTCACAGGAAGAAACCAAATGCGTGTATACACTTCGGTATTGGCTCAGATTATGTGTACTGTCAAACTTGTAGTTTTCAAACTATCAAACTACAGTTTTGACATTACTCAGTTCGGCGGCATCTGTTATTTGTCAAAAAATAGACTGAGGTGTCCACAACCGGAGCGTGTCCACAACCGGAGACTCTTCCTACTATGTATTAGCAAGTTGTATTATAATTATATAAAACTAGTTACACTAATAACTACAACAAAGCAAGTAGTGGCGCCATCTTTTGGTTAGTTTTTCAATTTCCTTATTAAGCATATTGTTCAAGGCAAAATTTTAATAGTTGTGTGAAAAACATTCAAATTCTTTATATAAAAAATTATTATACAATAAACGCAAGCTATGAGCATAAATACTATTACTACTACAGAGCATATTACAGTGTGGCTTGACCGACTTTCTTACTCGTTATTAAATCTATTAATGCAACTTTTTACTGTTGATAAAATAATTATAAACTGTTTACCATTTCTGTAAAATAAATTGGGAAAGACATAAAAGGAGTTATGGGGGGGGGGGGAAAAGAGGGAGAGGGAACAAACAAGAGTGACTTAGTGTAGTTGAAGGTGGTTGGGGGGTCCCGGCCCGGGGGCCCAATAAAAAACAACAGCCCCGTGGGGACATCGGACATGTTTGTTGAATTTTTTCTTAGAAGATATCTGCTCCAGGGCCCTCGCCCGTCACCAATTTTGCTTTTGGGGGGTAGTGGGGAAATGGGTTTCCACCTAGTTTGTGGATAGTGGGCCTTGCTCACCCGACCCCCAGCTGGCAGGTGAGAGAACAATTGTATTTTGTTAGCACGCCCCCCAAACCAACGCGGGGCGGCGGCCTCTATCGGGACCCCCACCATGGAGATTATTTGCACTATGGTATATGCTAAATCTTAGAACTCAAGGTTTGAGCGGTCTGGGCTGTGGGTTGACAACACTAGTTACATTGCATTACAATATTGTTAACCTTTTGCCTTTTAGCTTAAATAAACTTTCTGAAATAAATGTTATTTCAAAATATGTGTCCGCAATATTTCTTCTCACTTTGTATTAAGATTGACAATTGATTTTCTTCAAATGTATAGGTGTCGACACAGCCATAATCAACATTAGGACAGTCCAGCTTTGTCTAATCTGCTTAAATGGAATTAAATGTGAGCTGCAGTTGGTTCGTTTTTCTGTGCTGCTGCCAACTAAAATGAAATAAATTCAAACTCAAATCCCTTTAATTCTTTTAACCTTTTGGTTAGCTAAACCTCTTATGTTGCTAATTTAATTTTTTCTTTTTGTTTAAAATCCTTTGTATGAATTGATTGAAAATAGTTCGTTGAGTTGAGTACCCTAAGGAAAAAAATGCAGCTCACATGTCCAATAAGTGTCACTTGTGTCTGACAAATCGCATAAATAGCAAAAAAAAATCTACAACAGGAGCAGAATTCATATTTCCAGGCAAATGCAAATAACAGAATATAAAATATAATGCACAACCAGGACATGCCAGGGACGAGCGCATGGGAAATTTGCAAAGGCAAACCCATTTTTCATTGCCAGGTAGTTGGATGACTACGTCGCTGATGCTGATGATGACAACTTTTCATGTCACTGGCACTGCCGGAGCAAATGTATTTTGTCATAAATTTCACACACAACAAACCTTCCACTTCGGGATGTTGTGTGCCACCTTCACTTGGCGACAATTTGAAGCCAAATCAAGCAGCAATTTTCTCACGCATTTCCTTCTCTCACTTCCCTTTTGCAGATAAAAAAGTCATCGATGCTCCCATCGATTTGGGCGACAATCCCGGTGAAATGGGCAAAGCCGTCAAACTGCCCAAGGACATGCCGGAGGAGATGAAGAAAGCTGTTGAAGATGGCTGGACTAAGAATGCCTTCAATCAGTATGTTTCCGATTTGATATCCGTGCACCGATCCCTGCCTGATCCAAGGGATGCCTGGTGTAAGGATACGGCTCGTTATTTAACCGATCTGCCCAAAACGGATGTAATCATCTGCTTCCACAATGAGGCCTGGACAGTGTTGCTGAGGACAGTACACTCGGTGCTGGATCGATCGCCGGAACATTTAATTGGCAAAGTGATACTGGTGGATGACTACAGCGATATGCGTGAGTTTGGGGGGAGGAGGGTTGGCAAAGGAAACATTTTTAATTGTATATTTGAAACTTGCAGCCCATTTAAAGAAACAGCTGGAGGACTATTTTGCTGCCTATCCCAAGGTAGAGATTGTAAGAGGGGCTAAACGGGAAGGATTGATACGTGCACGTATTTTGGGAGCACAGTATGCCCAGTCGCCGGTATTAACCTATTTGGATTCACATTGCGAGTGTACAGAAGGTGAGTTTGGCACGAATCTCTGTTGCTGACAAGTAATTTACGAGGCCTGCCTAAAAGTAGGCAGCACTTTTTAAGGGCCGCAAATAAATTGCTTTTTATGGGGACTTTCGGTGGAAATTTGCTTGAAATTATGAACTCATACAAAAGTTGGGGCGAAAGTAGGAAAATTTAAATTTTACATTGTTTAGTTCAATGAAATTTTCCATTTAGTTTCATTTCACAACCTAAAAATAGTCAATTACTTCCCCACTTGCCTCGTTTCCCTTAATTTCCACTCACTATTTCATTTCCCCATAGTGTAAAATCTATTCTAAAATATGTATAATTAACTTTCCTAATTGTTATTGCCCGATTTTGGTTTCTGTTTGTTTGGCGGGTCATTTAAAATTAACGGTTTATAAATATTTTAATTACTCGCCCACAAAACCCAAAAAAATTCAAAAAGGCCAAAAACATGTGAAATATTTATCTATGGCCCAAGCATATGCCAATTTTTTGGTAGCCATAAAATAAATTGAATGGCAGCAAAATTTGAGCTTATTCCCCTGGGGTTCAACTCCTGCTAACTTTATTTCTTTTAACGTAACAATTTTGATGGCTATCAAATGAAATCCGGCGAGCAGAAATGATGCCAAATAAAACAAAGCCAACTAGTGAATCACTTAATCTTTTCGGATTTCTCTGCAACATTTCTTGTTTTTGTTTGCCATAAGAAACAAAGAAAAACACAATCAATTTTGTTTATTGAGTTTGGCTGAAGATGATGAAAAACGGAAAGTGAAAGAGAAGCGTTGAAGGAAAACTCTGTATTTGGATTAAACCTAACCATTTTTTTGCAGGCTGGCTGGAACCTTTGCTGGACCGAATTGCCCGCAATTCCACCACTGTTGTTTGTCCCGTCATCGATGTCATCAGCGATGATACGTTGGAGTATCACTATCGTGATTCCACGGGTGTCAATGTGGGCGGTTTCGATTGGAATTTGCAATTCAGTTGGCACGGTGTGCCCGAACGTGAGAAGAAGCGCCATAATGTAAGTACGGGGTGGGAGGAAGGCTGGGATTCCATTTATGATAGTTGCCGTCTCGCATTACAATTTTCCACTGTTTTGTTTGGCTTATCTTTAAAATACATAAACGTTTATCTTCTGCTGTATCTTTTCTATGTTTGTTTTTGCCCCCCGCTCATTTAACTTTCAACCCCGTTTTGGCAAATTCGCGCACGCAAAACGCCCAAAAAATAACACATGAAGCCGGCGCTTAAAGCGTTGAAACGTTGAAAAGTGTCAAATATGGCGAAAAGTTTGTACAAAATAAGTTTGCCGAAGTTGGAAAAAGTAAAGAATTAAATCAAAATTGTTCCTAAAGCTCAATTAATTTGTCAAATATGGCGAAAATTTGACAAAATAATGTTTGATGTGTGAACGCCATATTTATTTACAGTCAAACTTGTTTGACGACAGATTTGACGAGTTTGATAAATGAAGTTTTCGATAAGTTTGTGTGCTGTCTGAACGCAATGTGAACACTGTTTGTCAAACTGTTATCGCATTTGACGAGTTTGATCTTATATGTCAAATGTAAGAACAAACTTTATCAAACTTGTGATTATTGTCCAGGTATTTTAATTGCTAGGACTTTTGTAAATATGTTTGGATATCTAATTTGGAGAAGAATTAGCATAATGGTGTAAGATAAAGTAAAATAATACAGTTTTGTTATTAAATTGTCCGGGCTGCATGGGTATAACCAGGGTTCGAGAGCCATCAACCGGCTCTCGGCTCGTGAGCCACAGCACGTGAGCCGCTCTCGGCTCGTGGGGCACAGCTCTCTGTTCTACGCTGATAGCCACAGACTGTGTGGTTCGCGAGTTATTCTAACCTATTTACCGTGTCTGTCGACTTTTAAAATCGCGAATTAATACCAAAGAGGATAAAAAATAGGAAAAAAAATGAAGAACGTTAACACAAATCAAGTGAAAAATCCTGGCAGGATCAATGCAAGAGCGCAATTAGAAGCTAACGAATCTTCACGGTAATAAGACCGCTAATTACTTAAGAAACTGCTTTTCAAGTCCACAAATGACTACACATAAGAACATTGCCATGAATTTGATAATAATGGACCGCGATAAATACCATGGAAGACCAATATAGTCAAAAATTGTAACTATGCGAAGCAAAATGTACTTCCAACCAAGTGGCAAATCGTGCCAGAATCAATGCATGAGCGCCATTCGCAGCTATGGGATCGCCATAGTAACGAAACCGCTAATTACTTAAGAAACTGCTTTTCAGTGTTAACACAGAACTATATTGCCCTGTTTATGACACAACTGTACCGCGACAATCACCATGGAAGATCAATGCTAAAGAATAAAAACGCAATATGTCTTGTACTGTGATGCAAAACACACATGTCTATATCGATTGAATGATTTGTCAGTTACGGACAGTGGTTTGAAATGTTCCTTGTGATCTTGACTATATTCTTTAGCATTGGTCCTCGATGGTGTATATCGCGGTTCAGTAGTGTCCTAATCATGACTATGTTATTATAATTTGCAAGCAGTTTCTTAAGTAATTAGCGGTCTTATTACCATGGAGAACCATTAGCTGCGAATGGCTCTTATGCATTGATCCTAGCATTTTTCACTTACAATTTGTTTGGAATTGTTACCATTTTTGATCCTTTGTGGTATTTTTCCGCGATATAATGATTTGTCAGTAACGGAAAGTGGTTTTAAACGATTCTTATGATCTTGACTATATTCTTTAGCATTGGTCTTCCATGGTGTTTATTGCGGTCAAATTAATTACAATGTTATAATGTGTGGTCATTTGTCGACTTGAAAAGCAGTTTCTTAAGTAATTAGCGGACTTATTACCATGGAGATCCGTACATAGTAAATAGGTTAGAATAACACGAACCACACAGTCTGTGGCTCCCAGCGAAGAACAGAGAGCTGGGACTCACGAGCCGAGAGCGGCTTTTTGTATAAATGTTAAGCAGTTGGACAATTTCATTAGCCAGATATAAATGTATCGCACCGAGTCGATAGTTTGACGGCGGCTATCGACATATAACATTAGTTTCTGTGAAACATAAATTTACCGCACACAAAATTTGCGAGTGTGAACACTAAGCCAAATTCAATTGAAACTTTCGAAGTTTCGACAAATTTCGATTTAAATTTATTTGACGTGTGTGTGAACACCAAATCAAATTCGAACACAAATCAGTAAAACTCCGCCATGTCAGTTTGTGTAAATTAATTTGACTGTGTGAACTTAGCTTAAGTGTGTTTAGAACAGATTTGTCAAACAGAGTAGGGCCAAAAGTGAAAGTTTATTCGTGTGCGAAAACAAACTGACGAAATCCAATTCTGATCTACTTCATCGACCGCAGCACACTGGGCCAGCAGCCCGAAATTTTGGCCAAAAGTCCCAATTTTTTGTTTGGGAAACTAGATAAAACGAAGGTACGCAATGATTTTGAATACATATAGCTATTTTATGGCAAAATTTTGAACCTTTTTACAAAACAGTTTTTGAATGGCAGCCGTTCAAAGTTGGTTTTTCTTAAAATCTCTGCAAAAAAAAAATAATTATAGTCAAAGTTAGAAAAGCAACAGCTGCGCCAATTTGATTTCTTATTTTCGACTTCGCAGTAGATTGTCATTTAAAATTATCAAGAAGTTTCCATTCGATAGCGTTAACATAAAAAATGGAAAAAATCTAAAATTTTGTGGATTTTTTTACATTTGGCCACTTTGTGTTAAGAGTACCCAGAAGTACCCCTCTTAATTAGCTTGCAATATTGCTTATTATTTTCTATGAATAATGTACTATAGCTGTAGGTATGCGCTTTTGCGCGGTTTTGCTTCAAATTTTAATAATATCGCATTTAAAATTATATTCCCGTTTAGAAAAAACACACAGAGTTCCTGCGTTCTTAGTGTGACCATACAAAAGTATCACTTTATAGCGGTCGGCCTAGAGTTATTATGCTATTTTCAAATTAGAAAACATCAAATGAATACACAACCTAAGTTTCTATGTAAAATCTTCTTATAACGCAGGCAAGCAAATGAAAAGCTGTTCGCTCTCTTGACACAAACCTCGGCATGCGATCGGCTTGTGTAGGTGTGAATAGCGAAATGTGTTCGGCCCCTGCGGACCAAGCCTTTCAATCGCTGGCTTAGAAACTGGTTCCAATTTTAGCTGTTGAAGCCAAAAAGTGCTTAATCTAATATACAAAAATCTCGTGTCACGGTGTTTGTGTTCACACTCCTCCGAGTCAGAGGTACGGAGTATGAATATCGATCAGGGGTGCTCATCCCATTTAGCAAACCACGCATTTGTTGTTGTTTTGCCCAGATCTACAGCAGTCTTATGGGCAAAGCAATAACAAATTCATACGCCTTCTCTCCTGTCTTTCTTTTCTCTCTCTTCTATGTTTCTCGGAAACACGAACGCAACAGTAATGTTGTTGCTTATGCTTAGTGATAAGCGTAGATCAGCGATTGGTCTCGACAGGATCACCTCGCCGAACGCATTTCACACAAACTAAGAACGGATTTCTCTTTCTATTTCTTATGGTTACTGTGGCTCCACGCGGCCGTAAGCTTATTCTGGGCACCTCTGAAATAGATAGAAAACTATAATTCAAACTGCTAGGTGATAAAATGGTAAAAAATCGTGCAGATTTAATAGTGGGCAATTGTCGACGGGTAAATAGGAGGTGAAAAAAATAGCATACAGATTCCCAAATATTCGGGTAAATAGAAGGTGTAGATTAAACGGTCAAAAATTTACTAATTTGCCATAAAGACGGTCAAATATACGGGTAATTAGACGGTTAAATAAGACGTAAAACGGTTCAAAAAATAGCGAAATTTGTACAATTTTATAATGGGTTTTGATTGTCCTGTCACGGTAGCGATCAAAAGTACTAAAAAATGACTCTTTGACTAGTCAAAAAGATTCTTTGGGTAGCTGAACCATTTTCTCACGAAAGAGTCATTTCGAATCAAAACGGTCGCACTTGTCACTATTTTAATCATAAAGGAGTCAAATAGACTCGAATCATGAAAAAATATATTGAAATGTGGCTGGGATAAAGAATATAAAATTAGTTCAGTTAGTAGTAAATAAAATTTTCTAGAATATTTAAGTTTTCAACATTTTATTTAACAATTTTTAAAGTTTGTTAAACTTCCACCAAACCGTTTGTTAAACTTTTGTCCCCTGACCCACACATAGGGCTCACGTATCAGCCCTTACCCATACACACACAAGCAATTAGATGAACACACACACACACAGACAAAGGACAAACTGCTCTACAAATGGCCATTCGAAACTGCTTGCCAAGGGGCTTTCAGCAGCTGTTCTGTGCCTGCCGTTCGATTTGAGGCAGAAAAACCAAGTTTCAGCTAAATGTAAAGTACAAATTAAAGTTTTATAAATTTGTAACTTAAACATTTTAATTACAACAAAAAAAAAGAAGCATTAAGCGGCAAATTGTTAATTACAACGTTCTGTGAATGGTGTGAATTGGCATAAATTACAATCTCAGGCCACACACATGTAAGTGATATTACGCAAGAGAGAGAGAGAGAGATGGAGCAGGAGCAGGATGCACTAGGCAGTAGGCAGGAAAGAGAAATGGGCCATGACTGCAATTAAAGGCCAAAAATGTTAACAGCAAATTCCCCGCTGCAGCTCTCGCTGCCTGCTGACTGCAGTTGGCTCTGCCTTTTGTGGCGTAAATATCTGACATAATTGTTTTTACAAGCGCCAGGGGATTTATGAGAACATTGTTGCCGAAAAATCCACGCCAACAGCGAACGAGAGAGACAGAGAGGGAGATACAGAGAGAACAGACAGAAATTGTTGCTGCTCCTAGCTGCGCTTCCTGGCGACACATTTTGCGTGCAATTTTTGCCTCGAGCTGCACTTAGCAGCTAAATCAAGTAAAGCATTTCCTCTGCCCGGTTTCCTTCCACATGGCATTGGCAATTTGCCGGCGAAAGGCAAGCGCATAACTGTAGCTCCTGCCAAAGTCGTGTAAGTGTGCGAGTGTGTGCGTATGTAGACAATAATAATGGCCGCCTAAAGCTTACATAGCGTATCTTTTATAGCGCCTAGCTGTGTGCAAATGACAGAACCAAGTTTTTCCATTGCCATCAACAAAATCAAAAGAGCTTTTAAAATGAAATGAGGGGAATGAATGGATATGAATGGATGTGCTCTATGATACAACATTTTCATTTAATGTAAGCATTATCTATTAATCAATCATTGTTTATATGTATATATTAAATGGGCAAAATGCTGCTTCCTGTAGTTTATGTCGTAGAAGTACCTTTTCTTATAATGCCCAGAAGTAGACTATGAAAAATTTGAGAAATCACTTGAGCAAAGCCAGTTTTGTTGAATTAAACTTTAAAGTCTTTACAAATAAGAAGATTTTGAAATCAATTCGTCAATTTCTGTTTGGATTTTAGCTGTTGTAAGATATACCTCAGGGAAATAAGTATATGTGCAATGTACATTGTGCATACACGATTGTGATAATAAATTTAGTTTTAACAAAACCAAATAATTGTAAATTCAAAGCAGAAAATATATATAAAAAAACTTCAGTTTTATTAAATTTTTCTTAATTTTGATTTTAGTTTCAACATTTGAAATTTTTTTTAATAATTTATGTGTTTCTTTTTGGCCTCTAAAACTTTATTAAGACGACTTGGCATAGATTTTACAACATTTTGAACAGTTACATTGCTTATTAACTTCCATTCTGCAAGTTATGTGTCCTTTAATTGCTTGATGGTGTCAAATTGCTTTTCTGTTTTGTAAGTCCTGGCTGAATGGATTCGCCAGAGGTTTCGTAATTGGTTTAAGTCAGAAGTGGTATTTTTTTTAAGAAAAATAAGCCTTTATAGCGCATGAATTGTGGATTAAACCGTTGCCCTCCTTATAATCCAACTATCATCATAAAATTCTATCTATTCACTGTCCAGCAACTGAATGTAGATCTCCCAATTTGTTTTTGCTGGAATAAAATATTTAACTTTTTTATATCCGAAAATATAACATTGCGTGGTTCTTTGGGCCAAAATGTGTGCCTGTGCGCAAATGCCAAACGAGCATTAAGGAAACTGCCGGATACTATATTTAATGTTCTTATTTTCCATTGAAAAAAAAATGAACTTGTCTCTTACTGACATTGACTGGTCTACTCTTGCATTCGACCTGACCATAAGAGTTTGGGTTGTGTTTTAAAATTAGCAACCATATTTCGACACATGTGTCAAGACACTCAAGAAGCTATTTCTGAGATGGTAGATCCACTTTCTTTTAGTCCTTGGATTAGTCCGCTATGCTCGGTTGACAATTGATTTATACGAGGCATTTCTATAAACTTAGCTTTTTCTATAAACTCGCTGTCACGTTGACCGTCAAATGCACACTCATATCTGTTTGCACTTAAACTTATTTCCTAAAGTTAATCCAATCACGGCACGAAAATGTGTAATAATGGTACTAAGAAAGGGGATCAAAGAAGAACTACAACTACAGTTGTTCGCATACCAAAAACAATGTTCTGCTACTGTTGGGGAAGAGAGAAATCGGAGGAATATATCGTATAGCTGCCACATAAAAAATATCATGCTCCAAGGGTATATATACTTTATATATACTTCGGTCGAGCCAGTTAGCTTTCCTCTATTTTTTTACATCAAATATACACCATAAAAATTACGAATCACGAAATTGCAAAGGAAAAACATAAACTAATGTTATCTACGGACTAAATAAGTTCAAATTGTAGTTTTTAAGGCAGGAAGAAAAGCTTCCGAATTGATTACTCGGTAGAGTTGACTGTAATCGTTTAGAAAACACGTAACGGTTCGTACCCAAAAATAATTTATGTTTCCGAAGAATGGTTGAACCTGGGATCTGCAATGTGAGCCGAGGTAAAAAAAATCTAAATATCTGTGGTTACTAAAAGGAACATGAAGGAGAAGGCAACATTTCCTACACGATGTATTTCATGCATACTCGTTAAATTGCCATTAGAATTACTAACAATTAAATTATTTTTGGAAAATAGTCGTAGTGATTATATAGTTGGGTGGTAAAAAATTTATGATTATCAAATTATTTTCAACATCACATTTAATAACAACAATGTTGTTGTACGACTGGCTTACAACATATTAACAAGAACGTATTAAATAATACATGTTTTCACATTAAATTAAACACAAACATTAAACACAATCCTTTTTCCGCACGAAATAATAAATATCCTCAACGGCGTGAACTGGTCAAAGCTACAGAGTTATGATTAAAGCCTTAAAAGCATAGAAACATAATTATAAAGGGATCATCTTTAAAAGGATATTTAGTTTTTTCGTTTTTTAGCATTAGTTATTTATTTTTGTTAATCCTGCGCACTAATTCGCAAAACCCAAAGCGCATGGCTGAACGATCTTGTATCTGGGGAAGACCCGGAAGACAGGTATTAAGCTACGTGTAGAGAGTGAGGCGGTGAGCGACAGACGGTTCTTTTAACTAAGTCGCCGAGTAACTAAACTTTTTATTTTTAATTTTAATTAATAAACTACTAAACGCAAGATATATACCTTAAATTACAAACACTTTCATAGTATAATCTTTTTCGTGAAACATATATTTGTGATTTCATGAACTACAACTGAATATTTGGACACAGGGTATTTTTCCTTAGGCAATTTGTGCGACTTGTTGTGTTTTGCCTATTTTCAAAGAAGCATGTATGTTTTCGTTCGCGATCATACTCTCAGCTTGTGCGTCAGTCTGTCGTAAGGTTCGTAAACCACAGTCGCCGCTCTAGTTCCCGACTAGAATATGCCCTGAACTTATATCATACAGAATAGTCATGTTTTGTGTATCTGGGACTTAACTTCAGTGTTCGATAACTATGCTGTTTCTCAACCGATTTCGATGAATGATAAGTTATCAAGCATATTTTCAATA
>JAEIFU010002869.1:0-36505 GCA_018904235.1 Lordiphosa stackelbergi
AAAATCTATTACAAGAATGCAATGAAGGTGGGCTGCTGTACTTGTATTAGAAGCTAAAAGTACTTTAAACCGGCTGCTACTTTTTGGTATTCAATATTCATATGCAAGCATAAGCGAAAGGAGGTGCGCAAACGATCGAGCCCCAAAGAGGTGCGGCAAAATACCCCAGGCTACACAAAACCAGCATCACACATTCGTTGCTTACATATTTCTTAATGTTATCCAGGAAAATCCAAAAATTGTTAGTATTTGCTTGGCCCCTCTTAATTTTATTGCCCAAGGAGACCTCACTTTTACTAAAAGGTATGTCAAATTACTAATTCACAGTATCGGTTGAGTGAAAGGGAACAGCGATTCACAATGGCAAATGCTGGTTTCCCATCGCCAAAAGTTAAAGTAAACTTATCGACACATCATTTTTTTTTGACATTCACATTGGCAGCGGTGCTACTCAGTCTGTTGGGCGGGAAGAGTACTGCTATTTGGTTTGGGGTTTGCTCATAAGGGACTTCAGATTGTTGTCGCTGGCAAAATTAAACAAATTGGGCCATCTAATTTGATTTCTATCTTCGGATTTAAATTTAAAAACTTGATTGTTCTTGAAACAAGTACAAAAGTATTGGAACATTCATAAAATTAATCCTTTAATGCTAATTTCAAGTACGGATTCTACTTGAAAATCAAATAATCCTGAATCGAGATTAAAGTAAGTGCGAAATTCTAATATAAGAGCGAAAAAGCAAACAGAAACCGGGAGCAAGTTTCAATTGAATTTAAAAAAATTGCTCTTACTAATACAGTATGGCTAAATGAGTACACACACATACACAAATTCTTTAATTTCGGTACGGACGATTTTAGTAGGAGTAAAATTTGATTTCAGCGTCACGTGACGCTGACGACTTTCATATTTTGTGTTGTTCTGATTTGTGTAGTTTCCTGGCAAACACACACACACAAGAGGATGGGCATAGGGGGAAGCGATGAAGTAGGAAAGATGCTGAAGATCTGGGTTTAATCTTGGTGGGATCTGGTGGTGTTTGGGTGGAATCTTATGTGGGCGGGATCTGGGTAAGATCTGGATGGGAATGGGTGTCAGATCTGGGTGGTTTCTGGGTGGGATCTGGGGGCGATATGGGTGGGATCTGGGTGGGCTCTGTGTGGGATCTGGATGAGGATCTGGAAGGGATCTGAGTGGTATCTGGGTAGAATCTGAGTGGGATCTGGGCGAGAACTGTGTGCGATCTGGGTGGGTGGTATCTGGGTGGGATCTGGGTGGGATCTGGGTGGGATCTGTGTCTGATCTGTGTGGGATCTGGATGAGGATCTGGGTGGGAGCTGGGTGGGTTCTGGGTAGGATCTTGAAGGGATCTGGGTAAGATAGGCGTGGGCTCTGGGTGTCTGGGAGGGGTGGGGGGAGGGGGGGGGGGAGGTAGTATCTGGATGGGATCTGGGTTGAATCTCATCTTGGTGGTATCTGGGTGGGTGAAACATAATAATTTATCTCTGGATCAGTACAATAAAAAAGACTTCCACAAAAATGAAAGAACACAGCAGCAAAAGATCTTTCTTTTTAAATTTTCTTCCCCTTTTTTTTTTTCTTTTTCGAAGTGGTGCTCTCTTTTTTTTTATAGCATTATGAGCTTGTGATTTGAAAATAAGCTCTAAATCTAAGCATCATGTTTCATACAGAGCCCCGTGAGTGTTAACGACACTCAGACCCTTTTTTATCTTATTCCAGCAAACATTTTAAATCGCCAAAGATATCGCATTCTGTTCACTTTGTGATCGTCTGTTGGAAAAAAAGTGAGCCACTTCAGCGACACTTCTAGTAGATTAGCGGAACAGTCTTCTGGAAGTGTCGCAAGAGAGCCTTTTTGAAGAGGCGCAAAAGGGCCTCCTAGAAGGGTCACCAAAGACTCTTTTGAAAGTGTCGCATAGTCACCTAAAACAATAACCAAACTATAAATTTTTTCAAAATACCAGTTTATATTAAATTGTTTAAATAGATTAACTTTATAAATAACCGAAACGAACCAATTTGTAAAAAAAAGTCTCGAAACACTCTGTTCACAAATCAAAGTTTTAATGCGCAACGAATCAGCTGAGCAAAATGATTTTACACTCATGTACACTCTAAAACAATGTAATTTGATTTGTAAAACGGCCCCTCTGTTTCATGCTTTTCTCTGAAAGTGAGGCGTTTCCGTAATTTAAGTTACTTACTCCTTCATTCTCTCGTTCTCGAGATAACGCGTTTTATCGTCAATCGATCGTTTAAAAGATACAATCTTCTAACAACGTTCGGGACTCCCGAGACTCTTTTCGTCGGCGAAAACAATCTTCTGGAGTCGCGAAGAGCAAAAGATTCAGTCTCCCGATAATCTTTCCCGCGACTCTCAGAAGTCTCTTCTGAGCGATTGGCGATTAAATAATCGTTCAATTGTTTTCAGGGTTTGCTGCCTTTGTTTTCTTTACCATTTTTACCACTAAAGTTCTTCATGAGAAGCAGCTTCTGATTTGCAGTGAGCGAAGTCTACTGAAGATAAAACCGAAGTTTCTTACAAAAATTTCGACCAGCCTCCATTGTGGTTTTGTATGTGTCCTGTTTTTAAAGCAGCGTCCAGTGACCATGGATCCCCCAGGGGTGCGAACACATTTCGCTATTTACACATATACGCGCCGAACGCATCCTAAAGCTGAGACCAAGAGAGCAGAAAGCAGTCAGTCACTCGCCAGAGTTCGAACCGATTAGGTCGCTTTATTTTCGCACACCAATACACTCTTACTTTTTGGCCTCGCTCTGGTTGACCAATGCTGTTTTAAAGTGGTGTGAAAACAATTAATGACCTCGAGCCGGCTAAGACTTGCTAGTTTGAAAATCATAATACCATGGTGCTCTTGTCGGAATTTTATATTGGGAATAAAACGAGTTTGAATATCGTGTTCAAGTGTTCTCTATCATTTTTGCAGCAATTGCAGCTCAATTTAATCTTCAGTATTTTTGCACCAAGCCGAATTCAAGATCAAAACAAGTACGTATAACGAGCTTAATTCAATATGGGAACTTCTTGATTGAATCCAAATGTAGGATCATCTCTAGCCCTAATAACAATATGAAATCAAGCCCGAGTGGTTATGAAATATGCCAATTTCGAGCCTTAATCAAGCTCAACCGAGCTAAAAGACGAAATCAAGACAAGAAATCTGTAATTAAGAAATCCGTACTTAAATTAATCTCGGAGGGTTAAATAAATTGGCTCGCAGAACTTGATTTCGAATTGTTACTTTGACGACAAGCCATTCATAATTAAATACAAGCTTAACCCACCAAATATATTCATCCCCGCTCATGCTGCACTGCCCTAATCCGGCATCAACCAACTTCTCACATAGTTTGGGATTGATATCAGTTCGCATATCTCGTTTATATTGTTTTCAGTTGGAAACAAAGCAATAGAAAAGAAGCAGTTGACAAGATTTTCCCATATTGCCGTTCCTAATTCAAATAATAATAATTATACGGGTTTGATTTAAATCATCGCTTATCGTTGCCATAGTCGCTTTCGTCAAAATTTCAAAAAAAAGTTTTGAAACCGGCGAAGTTCGAGTTCATAATATGAAAAGTATGAGGTGAAATGTCTCTAGAGAAAAAGAATTGACGATCTATGAACCAATTTATTTTATATTCTTTGACTATTTAAATGGTTTTTGATCTTTAATGGGCGATAACCGATAAGTCTTACACATGAAGTGTTTCAGAACCAATTGGGAATAAAACATAATCGATACAAATTTTGGACCATTAATTAGTGTTGGTTCCGAAAGTGAAATCGTATATGGGCTAATAGTATAAATGTGGTTTTTTTAAACACCAAACATTTTATCCAGAATGGCAAAAAAATGTCGGATAATAAAACAAATTTGTTAGATTTCAGTCAAGGTTCGAATAAAAACTTTGAGTTTTATCAAGTTAGATTAGCTTGAACAGTTCTAGATAGCATTATATTTTTCATGGTCTAAGCAAAATATAAGAAATATTCTGACAAAAATTTGGCAGATTTCATTCCTTAAAAAAAATAAAGGAATAGCCACTGCAATTGCAGAATCCAACATATACCCCGTTTATACACAAAATAAACATCATGTTATATGCCCTGCAAAGGATGCTATGAAAATAAAGATTGAAAATTTAGAAAAATTATATTTATTATTTGACTTAGCGCTAATTAATTTTGAATTCGTTGTGTGTACAGTTTGTAATATTTATGACGCTGCGATATCTGACTATCTATTATCCAGTTCAAATATATAAATGTTTAAGAAATAAAGTTAGCATACTTTGAAGGGCATTTATCATGATATTTTTTGTGTGTATAAACAGGGTAATAAACTGATTATCTACAATTAACTCCGATTTTGAGGGCCGATTTTCTCTATTTGAAAAAGACAACTTGCTTATTTTCACTTTCAGTTTTTGGACCCAATTTGGTGTGAAAATCTAAAATTTTGCGAAAGTAAAATTAAGCAACGGCAGGTTGTCTGTCGCAAAAATTTTGCGACTTCAAACCAGTTTTTTGTACCAAATTTGGTATAAAAATCGAAAATTTTGTGAAAGTGAAAATAAGCAGTTTGTCTTCCGCAAGAATTTTGCGATTTTGAACCAGTTTTCGGACCAAATTTTGTATGAAAATCGAAAGTTTTTGGGAATGTGAAAATAATCAGATTGTCTTCAAATTTTTGTCAAATTTGGTCTCAAAACTTTTGCGTAAGTGAAAATGGAAGCACGACTTTATCTGTCACTTTAAGAGAATAGTCCAATAGTTCAGTTTTGTGGTGTAATTTCCTAGAACACACTCATTTATATTTATTGCACAATAGTTATATATGTTTCTTAGAACCAATCATTACTGTACTCATATAAAAATGCAATCATTTTATCTCAATTGATTTAATTTCTGCTCATTGTTCTGAGCGCACAATAATTGCAAATAATTAAACTTGCTTATCTGGAAATATAATATTTACTTTTTTTTTTCATTGTATAATTTTACTTAATGTTTTCAACAGCAGCTTTTGTATATTTTTTTCATATTTACCCACTGAATGACGCCCAAGTTGATTAGGTGAGAATTTCACCAAACTAGAAAACGGGTTTCTGTGTGGGGGTATTTTCTGAAGATGCTTACGTGACGGAGCAACTGTTTAGCAGAAGGCGTGCCAGTAAAAATATATATTGAACAGCTATATATACGAGTATTTTATTTTTTTATTTGCCAACAAAAGCCCAAAAAATTAGTGGTTTCTCTCTATAACAAAATTTTAAATGTATAAATGCTTAGAACGTGTTTAGCATTTTAATATTTGGGAGAAGGGCAAACTAAACGACAGTTGATTGAACGTGTCACAATTTTGATGGCCAAAATGCTGCTTAATGGAAACCTTTTAAAAATCTGATTGCTGCCCAATTATTGTGATTAAAATTAAAGCTAATTTGATAGGCTTTTTATTACTGACATAAAGGGCAATCGAAGTGATTGTGGGATTGTGTTGACATTTTGTATAATTGAGTGCAGATGTTGCATACACAAGTAGATAAAAATTGTATGGGGAAAATGTACGATTTGCATTGAGATAGATCACTGAACTAGTTGGGTATATATACTTTACCGGCCAGGGTTAATAAATATTTTATTGAGACAGTTTTGTTTTTTACTTTGAAGTACAGAAAAACGAAATTTTTTTTTTGTTTCCTAGTGCCAGCTGTGTTCATAAAACCAGACTCTTGTTTCTAATAGAACAACACAAACAGCGGTCTCAACAAAAACTCTGCCCAAGAACAAGTTTGTAAAACTGGCTTAAAGGTTTTAGCTATATTTAAGATTAGATCTTAATTTGATGGTCAGTGCTTCCGTATGCAAGGCCTTAGATCATAGTTGATTAAAAAATGTTTGTGGACTTCTTAGGTGAATTGTGGATATGTTGGACTTTGTGGAGGTCGATTGGTAAACTTCTTTACATGTCCTTTTAAGTTTCTACCAAAAATAAGACACCTATCTAATATTTTACAACAGCGATGGGCATTTAGTGGCCCGTCGCGCTTATTTGCTGCTGTGCCTATTTGTGTCCACTGCTGCTTAACAAATATACTGAAAGAAAAATCAAGAATTTTCGTACTTAAGTCAAGAATATTCAGTTTCAAAACTTCAATAAGCCAGAAAATTCTTGATTCAAGAGCGTTTTTGATATGTTTTAAGAACTTTTAGAGATCAAAATAAGCATGATCTAGACTTATTTAAGTTAGCTAAGATCGATTTGTACACAGAAAAAAAAATACCCTTAGAATTGATATTCGAAATATCCACTTAAAGATCCATAGATTTACATATCCTTTTTACATTTTTCAGCTCCTTTGGATCATGTACTATCCTTTTTGCCTTTCCTTTTTAAACGAAAATAAATCGACTTCGAATATATCCGAATATATTCGTACTTAAAGTAAGAATTTTCAAGAGCGAATCGTTCTTACCAAATTCTAGACCGAAACAGAATAAAATCAAGAACGTTTTTTTTAAAGAACGAATCGATCTGCTTTTTTTTCAGTGTACTATGTCGTTTAAAATCGTTAAAAAAAACTATTAAATATTTGAAAGATGTTTTTTAAGCCGAAAGAGTAGTTGCGGTTCGGAAGGTTATTAAAAAGTTTCGGTTAAAAGTTTTAGAATTATTTAGATTTGGTCTAAAATCAAGTATCTAAAACAATTTTAGCGGGCATGTTTTCAAATCTATTTTTGAAAAGTCGTTCCTTTTTTGAATTCCGAGTGAAATTGCTCACTTTTTACTCCTTTTTAAAACCAGGGACCGGAGAGATCGGCACTAGATCAGTGATTGTCTACCTATCCGACCACATTTCTCTATTCACACCGACACGCGCCGAACGCAAGCCGAGGCTTGTGCCCAGAAAGCAAACCGCTTTTCAGTGGCCAGACAGCGGTCGATGAAGTAGGTCAGAGCTGGTTTGCGTTACACTCAGAAAATATATAAAGAACTTTGCTCAAGAATTCAGTACAAACGAAAATACTTGATTCAAGTACAACATTTTAATTTTAAGTACGATTTTCAATCCCGAAATACTTGGTTTAAGAATGTTTAGGGCAATATTAAGAACATTTCAAACTATTTTACAATTTATTTTAACTCGATATTAACACGTTAAATAAGTACAAAATAGTCTTTGTTAAAGACGTACAAGTCTTTTCAATCCCAAGATATTCTTGACAAAAAAAACAGGAATACATTAAACTAGTACAAAATGTTCTTGGTTTAAGCTTATAAAATTATAAAGCTAGTCCCATTTTGTTCTTTAAATGAGGATTCTGCATTGAATCAAAGAAGGCTGAAAAGATCCAAGGGTCAGGAGTGTAGGAGGGAATTTCAAGAACAGATTCGTTTAAAAATAATTCGCATTTCCGTTGCAAACTTATTGAACCTTTCATTGTAAGTATATTTTGTACTTAAGACAAGATATTTTGTACTTTAATGAAGTACGTGCTTTTCTTAAGTTGTTCGGCTTACTGCAAGTCCGAAAAGATCTTGATTTGAGAACGTTTGTTCTTACTTTAATAATAATAAAGGTGGTTTTTCCATTTTAGAATTCTGTTCTGGGTGTCCTAGGGATATTTCGCTATATAATTCTTCTTTCCAAGTGCAAACATACTATGTTAAGTAAATTAACAAAATAAATCTTAAATCTTTCTTCTTATCTTCCTGTGCTCAATTAAACAGTGTTAAGTAAAGAAAAGTTATTTCATTATTTTGTGTAAATCTGTTTACCGCATACCCAATATAAATGTCAATATTTATATTTATGCAATCTGATTTCTTGCACATTATTAAATTCATAATTGATGTGTTAATTGTTGTAAAATTAATGCATTTATAAAAAGGCATGAAATAATATTAAATGAAACGCATTCAAAAGCCAAGTATAAGTAATAACAATGCAAAACAAAATCAATGGAATATTTACCTGTGTACGCTGAATTGATCGAACTCAAATTGTCATCGCTTTCACGACTCATGCTGTTTGTATCTAAAAAAAAGAAAATAAGAAAGAAAAAACACCAAAGGCAGGCAAAAAACATGAGCAAAAACGAAATGGCAAACAACGAAAAATTAATTTAAAATTAAAGTTAAAGCTACTTACGCTTTGAACAATTTGTAAAAGAAATTCAGGCCACGTTAACGGGCAGTTAATTGGTTAAGAAAGGCCAAAAATAAACGGCGGCAAAAATACAAGTAATTCAAAAGCAAGCGCAAATGGCAATTAGTACGCCAACTGTTTTGGGAGGGCCAATTGCTTAGCTAACCAAGTTATATAAACTTGATTTCATCAATCGCTAAGAACGAAACTAGCCACCATATTAATGACCTATAAACAAAAATGGCACAAAACCTGCTTGCTTGTGTTTTTGATGACTTCTGACTTTTTAGCCGGCAAAATTAGCAAACAAAACAAATTTGTTTACCTGTTTAATAATTATGCGCAAATTTCAGACACGACAGCGCACAAAAGTAAACAAACGTGCAAGCAAAATTGAACATAAATAAAAATAATAATAATGATTATTCAACTTAATAGACGCATGGTGATTGAAAGGAGACGCAAAAACAACAAAACACAACTTAATTATTTTTGTTTCATTTTTGGAGCCTTCAAATTTGGCCAAATATCTATTGTGAGCTAAAGTAATTTGTTTTCTTTCGGACAGTAGCCATAAATAATAAATAAATGCTTTAAATTGTGCAACCCACACGCAATTTGAAATTCATTTTCAATTTTTTTGGGTTGGGTTGGGTTGGCTAGTCAGACGATCGATCGATTGAAACGAAAGTGGGCGTGCGGCAAATTGGTAACTGTTTTGAAGTAGGGTCAACAAATATGGTCATTAATGTCATCATTAAGAGGTACTTCTCGTAAAGCATCCATTGTTTTAGCTGTCATGCTGAGAAGCATAGAGGAAATGGGTGTAGAGAGTGACACACACTTAAAAAATACACTATAATTAACCAAATACAGTTGGAAAAATTTGCATGGTAAAAACTAAAACAATTATATTTGATTTTGTTATGCCATTTTTGTGTTAAAATCAATTAACATGAACTTTGATTTGACTAAAAACTAATTTTGTAAACCAAATTTCAGTTGCCTCTTTTATATTGATTAACTTGAGAATTACAGCTTGAGACGCCATTCCAATTGTGTTTAGTGCAGTGGTGCCCAAAATGACAAAAAAATATCCCATGGGATAGGAACTCATAATGCTGCCGTCGCAGCCGACACACGCATAGAGAGAGAATAGCACGCTCGGTTGCTTGCTCTCTCACAAGGCATTTGTTCGTTTGCTTGTTGCTTGCGCAAAGCTTGATTGTGTGAGTTTGGGCACTACTGGTTTAGTCCAAGGACCCCAAGTTCAAGTCCCCGCAAAATAAGTAATAATTTAAATGTTGTGTTAGCCTGCTCGAGGTCAAGCTGAAAGTTTCATCCTCCACAGCTGACGCTGACCCTGAAGACGAATCATGACGAAAAACTGTGTGTTGCTTACTATGTAAAAATGCACAATAAATACACTTGACCTCGAGCCGGTTAAAACAAAATTTCATAGATGAAACAAAAGGGTCACCATCCCTAACCATTATGTTGAAAAAATTCTCAAATACAATTTAATATAGTTCGTTGATTTTAAGAGATTGGATTCCTGCTATGGATTCAAAAAAATATTTGGTATGTTTAGTTAAATTAAAGTGTTTTATAAGTTAATATTTAACGCTGAATCAATGGTCAAAATATGAAAGTCAGAGTGTAAATATAAAAATTTCAGATCATTTTTCCCTCAGTCTAAGAAGACTTAACATAGAAGCCCAATTTAAAACGTCTCTCTAAGTGTAGTTTGCTCCTTAGTGACATGTAAACAAAAATTATTGTGACCTGGGAAAACACGGTGGTTATAGCGAGACGGACATAGTCAAAAAACAAAACTCAGAGAGCCAAACTGACAGAGAACAGCTGACTAAAATCTGAGTAAAAAGCTCTATGTTAAATCTTTCTTGCCTGAAACTGAGAACTTTGTTGATGTAGCTTTCGTATTATTGTATTTACGCACCGCTTACTATTCTGCGAAGTATTCAAGAAATTTCTTTTATATATTCTCACTATATTCACACTGCTTAAAGCATGCTAATTAAGTAATGATCTTATCTGTGTAGGACAGAGTTGCCACCAGCCTAAGCTAAATGCCCAAATTGCGGATCCTCTCTTGAAAGCATCGAAGGCTTGATTCTGACTCAAAAGTTATCCTCCGGTGATATTTACAGTGAGTTTCAGATATTGAAATGAAAGAGGATCTTAATTTTCCAGTTGATAAGGTATTCAAAAACCTGACAGCTGGATCCCTATTGGAGGGCTAAAGAAACTGGTAGATTCCGGAAATGAGAACTTAATGCCCTGTGACCTTCAAGGGAATAAGCATTCAAAAAAGGCTCTAGTAGAGAAGGAATGTCCACATAATGCAGGTCAACTAATAATAATGCTTCTGAAGAAAATTGTTGGTCATACAACAACAACAACAAAAAACAGATGGACTATGTGGTGCTAGTTGGTTTATAAAAACAATTGAGCTCATGTGGCACTTATGAAGTTTTGGAGAAGGTTCGATTCGGGCGATCAAAGCCGTTGGAAAGTCTAAAGTTTGGTTCTCGATCCGGTTATATTTAACATTCATACTTTCTTTCTAAGGTAACCTCACTTTCTATATTTATACACTTAGAGAAAAAACCAAGCCGATCGTGCTTGATATCAAGCAGTTTTGATATCAAAAGTACGGTAAGACGTAATATTCTTGGATCCAAGCCGAAAATACTGAAATCAAGCACGAATTTCTGAGACGTTCGAAGTCAAGATTAATTGTGTTCTCCTAAGCAAGCAGTTTACGACCAAAAAAAATCAAGAAGAAAAAATCTAAATTGAAGCCGATTTCTGTCTCGCCGATTCGTGCTAGATTTCTCTAAGTGTACTATAAATTTGTACAAAAACATCTGTGTGTAAGGGACTATCTCCGCAACGCGTGCACTTTTACTTTTTTATAAATGGGTTTCTCAAAAATTAAAAATTAGTCAAAAATATCTGAAATTTGGGCCAAAAATGTGTGTTTCGCCTATTTCATATCTTTTATTAATTGTGTCATTCTGCAAAAAAAGAACATTTTATAATGATATTCAAATTAAACATTAAATTCATTTAGTAAGCAGCGAAGCGGGCGGGACTACTAGAATATTAATAAAAGGATTTGTTTTGCCATTAAACAACTTGACTTACGATTTATTTTCTTCTCGAAGACGAAATATGAATTTGAAATGATATTGATCCGATTCCAAAATTTTGAAAAATGCACTAAAGTTATTCTGCGAACTGAACCAAGGAGAGAGGATCCGGATCAGGAGGTAAAGAATTTAGAAGTTTCAATTCTAGGTCCGTTTCGATGAACCCAAAAATCTCGAAACGAGATCGGTTCAAGACCGGTTTGCAACCTCTTAGGGCACTTCTAAAGTAGACATTGGATTTTGTGTTCTCAAATGTTTACCCCCTATTTTTACCTAATCGTCACAAACGAAAGTTAATTCAACACTAAAAATATTCTCAAATTATAATAGATAATTCTAAGGTAGAATTTCATTTCATACCCGGATAGTCCAATTTTGTTTTCCACCAAAAATGGCATTACACACATCTCAAATATTTACTAAGAAATTAATGTTTTTTCTGTATACTTAGAGTAGCTGCTTAAGGGCAAACACTTAGCAATATGCTAAATGAGACTTTGAAGTGTCTTGTCTGATAATTAAAAATAAAATAAATACAGAAAGCGACACGACTTACGACTTTCAAGCAATTGTGTTCTGCGTATGTGACTGTGTAAATGTGTGTGTGTGTATACAGTGACATGTTAATTTATTTGGCTTTTGCTTAGAACAATATCGCATACAAAGTAATTAAAAGCACTCGAGTGTGCACAAAACAATACCAAAAGAAAAATAACAAAAGTTAACAAAATAACATTCGCAAATGAATGAAATTGTTTAAGAAGGTATTAAAGAAGGCAGGTGAGGCATGAAATAGTAAAAGGAAATAAGAAACTTACAGAAGAGCATTGAGGAAAAAATTAAAAAAAAGAGGGCAGTTTAGTAAAGTTTTTTATTTTAATTCTAAGTGTGCTGTGTCATTAAGTTTGTGTTCAAATCAAAAGCAAGTGTTATTTTTTGCATACAATTCGCCCCAAAACAAATGTAAGGATTGATATATACTTTGAGGGCTATGCATCATAAATTTTTAATTGTTAAAAAGTGGTTTGTTAAATTCTTTTGTGGTCATACCAGCATAAAAGTCGCCAAAAATAGTCTATAAAATCCATGAAATGATTTGAGACCATAGGAGAATGAATGTGCGTAAAGTGTCTGAGTGTATGACGATGTTCAATCTAGTTTTGACGTCGTTTCGTAACCATGATAAATCACAACCAAGGCTGCAAAACTTTTAAAAATATGCAAAGGGTTCAGTATGGTGATTCAAAACTATTGTAAATACTAATGTTCAGGTTCCTGAGCTTGTCGAATCTTAAGCTTTGGATTAAACCTTGGTTCATAGCTTGTTAGATTGTTATAAAATATTTATTTCCTATATTTTCAATGTATTATGAGGAATCGGTAAAAATAAATAGAGATACGCTGGATAATCAAAGTGGCATACGCAGGGGTGGATTGTGGGGGGGGTGGGGGGGGCCCGCCCTTTTTTTTTCATTTCAAAAGTTTGTTGCTCGGTTTATGATCTTTTTCGGGAGTCCAGAAATCGAACTGATTCTGTAAGGCTCGTTTTTGAACCGGTTTGCAGCCTTGTTCCCAACACATCAGAGATCAAGGATTAGCAAAGGGTGCATTATCCAAAGTGTGTTTGCATAAAAAAAAAGTAAATTGGTTTAGAAAGAACAAGAAATTTCGGTAGACATTACCTAACCTAGGAAAAATCCCCTTGAAAAATCAAGTAAGAAAGTCTGTTAAGACCGTCCGTAATATACTCTGCGACAGCGAACTTTCTATTGGTCATAAGTTGACCAATAGATGAAGCCACTACTTGATTGTCAAAACTGACCAACAGATGGCGCCACTATTGTGACTATTGTGGCTGTTCCAGTCCCAGTTCATCCAGCTCCAATTTATCTATCTGGTTCACACATCACTAACAACTATCGATGCTCGATACTCCCGCCTTTTTATATCTTACATCTCTAACTCAAACACACACACACACACTTAACTCTCTGGTTTAATGTGACACTCATTCTTAGCAGTCCCACAGATAATGCACTTTTCAAAAAACTCTTAAAGCCGTTACATTTTGCACACTTAAACTAAATTATGTTCTATACGTGCAATTTGACAAAAATACCGACAACACGCTGTCTCCAATAAACCGAACTTAAACCTAATCCGTGTTTTAAACTAAACGATAAGATATCGTGGGATAGTCACAAGTTGTGACCCCTTCTGACAATTAACAATTATTCATTAAGGGCCGATTTCACATCTTCTACATAGAGCTATCTGTCACATAAACCAACAAATAACAGTGTAAAATCTATGACTATCTGACACATAGCACCTATCTGGGAGAACAGAAATCGGCCCTTAAATGATTACAGTTCGCGATGAAAAACAGTAGCTCCCCTAATACATACAAAAGGGGCGCTACCAAAATAGCGTCTAGCCTTGCAACAGCAACCACACAACAAAAGTGAAATGTGCATAAAACATTAAGCAAATGTTTAAAAACAAACATACAAACGCAATGTAACAGCAACAACACAAAAAAAGTGAAATGTGCATAAAACATTGAACAAAAATCTTTAAACAAATGTACCAGCAGTGTTATTGCGAGTTCTGGTGAGTTAGTTGACCTTAAACGCCAAACACACATGTACTACATACACATAACACACACAGAAAAAAAAAGTCGAGATATTTTTAATCTTTTAAATCTTGGAGTAAGCCCAGCATGAGCTTGAAAATTCAATCTCGACTTCCAGGATATTCTACACAATTCAATCCTATAAGAATTTTCTCATTATTTTTTTATTGAATCATTCCAAATGTGCTTACTTCAATCCCTTTCGAGATCACATGTCCATAAATTAGAGAGCGAGAGCGAAGAAATATAAGTAGCCTTTTAGACATGCTGCATCAACCGATGGGGTTTTTGGTGTGCGATGAAATGCCATTCCATTCGAGTTCAGTGCGTGCATGGTCGTGGGATCAAATCCCAGTTGAGTACAACAATTTTTATATGTTTTTGTTTTTTTCAGAAGTCTTAAATAAACCAAGTTTGAAGTTAATAAGATGTCCTAGGCAGGGCCTGGCGGAGGAAAGGAAGAAGGGGTTGTCTTTCCTCAAATTAAAAAGTCAAACATGCCAATAATGATTCAGCTTTGGGATTAAATCAATTTTTTTTTTTAATTTTTTTGCTAATTCAATCTCTTAAAGGATTACCCCGGGATAATTGTAATCTTTCTTGGGATCAAAAAAGGCGGATCAACACAATCCTTTCGCTCCGGGATTAGTGTTTTCAACCGCGATTATCCCGTATGGATTGATTTTTTTTGAGTGCACCTGTGAGCACGCCCAGAATCAACAAAACCACAACGACCGATCAAAAAAATTTTTCAATCAACTCATCAACAACGGTATCAACCTGTTCGCAGACAACAATACGATCATCCATACATGAAGAAGTCATATCAGAGTTCAAGGAGCTTCTTCAGCCTGGCTTAAATAGCTACTCAAAAACCCTTGGTCCAGTCCAATCCACCTTGTCAAAAAGAGACTTGTGGCTGGCGGATCTCCACTCGCACAGGCAGACATGTCCAGTCAACCCGACGACATAGCTACAGGCACACATGTCCGATCCACTACATTGAAGACGTCAGCCATTGACATATAGGCAACACATGTTCAACCAACTCCGACATTCATTAAAATCTTGTCTAAACATCAACTAAAAGATCTAGTTTCAATTTGTTTAGCACAACTAAATGTTCATTCATTCAAACATTTCTGCAAGTAAACTGAATTCCAAGTCCTGTGAAACAACCTGGCAATCAACCAGTCAAGCAACACATGGAGACACTACCGACCACATCAACACCGCCAACTTTTTTGTAAGCTGTGATTGATTTTGAGATTTAAACATTTTTTTAATTACTTTACTGGGATTTCAATTCAGGACCCTAACAGACATAACACACGAACGACGGCGTCTTAGCTCACACGATAATCAAGCTTTCGCAAGAGATAGCTATCAAACCATGAATAAAGAATGTAGGAGTTGTAGTTCGAGTGGATAAGACATTCTCTTAAAACGTCCTGGTCATGAAATTAAGTCCCCGTTGAACCATAGCATTTTTTTTGGATCTTGCCAAAAATTGCTAGATAAAAATTGATGAGTAGATTAAACAAACACTTTCAATCAATTTCTCTGCGACGCAAAATAATCTTTCCTTACCATATTTAAAGCCGACAGCTTATTTACAACTGAATCTATAGTGAAATATGGCAGTTAATGAGGTATATAACTTTTTTTTTTTTGTTCAAGCCACCTGTTCAAACTTGTGGGCGTAGATGTCATAAAGCCTTTTCCAGTTCACCTTGTTCCCAGTTTGTTCACACTGGACTACACAAAATAGACAAATAAACCAATTTCACATTTGGTGGGTAGATCATCTCTCTGGCAAAACAATAAATCTGGCGTCATTCTAGCTGAAAACCATATTTTTATTTTAGTTTGTTTACCCATTTTGTGTTTATTTTGTTTATATTATTTTGACCACAATGAGCTCAGCTTGGTGTTTGTTCTAGCATTAAGATAATGTTTAGGCTTTAGTCGTGTGGGCGACTTATTTGTGGCAATAGATGGTGTAAATATTTAATTGTTGTAAAAGCACAGCTGTTATGGCAATCAAACTGTCTTTGCTAATTACATTTTACACGCCTCGCAAAATGATTTTGTTTTCGCTGCTCTTTTCCGCCGGCACCTTTTACTTTTTTTTTTGTGTAGACTGCACCTTTTGCTGTAGTTGTATCATAGTTTCTTTTACCGCATTTGGAGGTAATTAATTTTTATGCTTTAATGTTTTGAGGAGTGTTTTTCTTGATGTTGTTGTTTTTGCATAATGACTTTTCATTTCCACCTGTAATGGGCAACGCCATACTGTCAAGTGATTTGTTGTCATAACTTCTACCGTCCAAAGGTAAGAAAAAAATAAATGTGAATGTTCGCTTCGTTGCTTTCTTTCAGAAATTCTAAGCTGCTTCTCTTGGAGTTTCTTTTTCTATTATTTTTCGCTGTTTTTTTTGCGTGTAAACAAACCCATTATGGCCTTCAATTTTGTTTTGTTAAGCTCCGCTCGTTCTTAATGAATTATTGGCCTTCTGAACTTGTAATATTCTTAATGAGAGAATTCATTATGATTTAGCTTCTGCATGATGGTGGAAGTTGGTTTTTAAGGACCACCCAACTATAAAGTTAATGAAAGCTATTCCGGCTTACTCAAACATTTGGCATTATTCGCACTCTTAGGTTCAGAGAAAGAGTCGGTAACTTGTTGGGCCTCTGGACCAGTGATGTAAAATTGGCTTTACCCCCACGCTTCTCTCAATCTCTTGGCTGTGTGCTTATAATTTTTCGCACAAGAGAAAGGGCCCTACAGCTTAACGCCGAATTAGTTTGGGCCGCTTTTTCTTAAAAGAAATGTCTCGAGCGGAGCAACAGAGCACCAAACAAATGCTTTTTTGGAAATGTTTTAATGCATTTATTTTGGAAATAACCAAGGTAAATAATTGATATTTTAGTGTTGAGGTATTTTTAAGACATGAAATAATGGTTAGTATAAAAAAATGGACTAGAAGCACACAGAAAAAGAGAAATCTCTAAAAATTTTGCCGACGGTTGGTTTGTAAATCTCTCGGAAAAATCGTCGGTGCCACAGAACTTCTAGAGATTTCATTTTCTGATTAGAAAATCTAGTTAGAACACCAGTTGTTCCAGTTGAAGTTCCATCTCTAAAAACAGGGCTGAATCTCTCGCCAAAAAATTTCCCTTTTTTTAGTTATGGGTTTATTTGATGTTTAAATGAAATTTTTTGATTGTGTAATATGTTTTATGATGCATTTTTAAAATTATATTTAAAATTTAAGTCATATTCTTCATAAAGGGTAAACAAATTTTAAAATTTGTTGGCGCCAAACATGAGGTATAACTTGCAGCCCTTATTTTGCTGCCTGTCAAGTAGATGGCGCCACCACCGCCAGATGGAGCTAGTGAGAAAAGGGGTTTGCTAAATCTCCCAACAAATGATAGGAGGTTTTGAAACCAACCAAAAAGAAATTTCCGTGGCACCTAAGAATTGGAATTCGATTGGAATTTGGTTGGAAGAGGTTTCTGTGGCACCCCCATAGAGACAATACCTTAAAGACATTGTAAATAGAAAACCGTGTGTAAATAAAAAACCGTAACCCGAAAAACTCTCGTTTACAAATCAGGTGTGTGGTTAATCCCAAGTCGCTTGACCAATCGGTTATGCCAAAACACCGAAATTAACACATTTCCTTGACCGCTGACTTGTCCGTACATTAACACTCTTCCCTGGCAGGAGCCGTAGTGCCGGCCGGTCCTAGAAGGAAGTGAGAGGAGAGGTGCTCCCAAGCCAAACCGCTGCCAGCGAATGTAGACGACGTCCAGACAAATGGCGCCAATCGAAATGCTGATGAAAGACGTGCTAGCAAGTCGAACGCATATTCGTGCATGAGCAAGAGGGAGATGGCTTTAATGACGGAGCTGAATGGCGCCCGTGAAAACGTGAAGGAACTCGAATCTGCCGTCAAATTTGACGCTAGACCTGCTGGTTAGAACCGTGGAGCCGATGAGTCCGAGTGGATCTGTGGAGCCGCTAAACTTGAATATACAGGTGGGATTCAGTAAACCAGTATAGAACGGTAGAGACGTTAAAACCGTATGGAACCGTAGAGCCTTAAGATCCGTAAAGAAACGTATAAAACGTATTAGAACCAGGGCTGAAAACCGGTTCGGAGTTAAAACGCTTCGGTGTCGAAGTCTCCGTCAGTTTTGGGAAGCCCGAACCGAACCTGAACCAGAGCAGAGCAAATTTTTCTATCGGAACCTGAACCGGAGTAAAAAAAATGTCAAAAAGAGTTCGATTCAAAAATATGTTACTACTAAATTTTCAATACACGTAAATGCTCTTATACAGGTTTTTGTAAGTTTAAATATTCGTACATATTTCGAAAGTGCTTAGAAAATCCTTATCACATTTTAAAAATTTAATCCCAATTTCTTCAACTGAATCTTGGGATCCAAGGAACTAAACTAAACTCCAACTAAAAGTATTGCAGAATTTTATAATAGTCCAAAGACATTAGAATATGAAGATGATTTCGGTGCTGGCTTTTCAACTGGCTTTTGGCTCTCTTGAAATTGTTTCAAAAACAAAAAAAAAGAGAGAGGGGGAGAGAGAGCTCCAGAGCCAGCCGCTTTTTTGTACGTATACAGCGACAGCCGACGACTGTAATTGTGCTCACGTATTCTCAAGCATTACTCACACAAGCAAATGCATTCTATTTTTAGATTTTTACGCTCTCAACTTTGTGTGACCGAAGAGAGCGCGATTTGCGTCGCCACAAAGAGAGCTGCATTTGAGTGCCAACAATATATGGCCGTTCGGCATCTTAGAGATTATATTGGTCTTTGGTCAAATAGAACTAATAAATAAAGGGATGAATAATGCTGCACCATGTTTATCTTCTGATCAAAATTGAATCTTGCGCTAAGTAGCAAGAAAATAAAGAAAAAGTGACAAATATCAAATTGGTAAACGACTTCGTCGATTCTTTTCTCGGAATTTAAAGATTGTTTAAAAATTCTAATGTGTTAAAGCTTTGGAAAAACCATCATTGTGTAAACTTTAAAATATCTTATTTCTTGTATTAGCTCTTTCTGAGGCACAAGAATATTGATAAAAGTTTACTGGAATAATCAAAAATTATATGGAAAATATCAAGATTTTAAACTACCATTATAAAGACCAACTGAAGGCTGAACATGATATTTTAGTACGTCAGCGAGCCAAAATAACAAAAATGCTTGATGGATTCCGCAATGCTGAGCTAACAACTGAATTTTAAAGATCAAACCAGTCCTCTCTGGGCACACTAGCATGCACGGAGGGTGGTTATACATATGTCAAAATCAGCTTTAAGTTCTGCCGTCAGTTTATCGTTCAGCCACATGTGTTCGCGCGCCCTTAATGATGACAAATTTTGAAGTAATTTCCAAATTAATGTTGTTCGAACCTGAACCTAGATTCAGCGACCTTCTGAACCCATTCCGTTAACCCGAACCCAAAATGTTTCCCGGGTTTGAGCCCCGGAGTCTTTTAGGAGGTTTTCAGCCCTGGTTAAAACTGTGGAGCCGACTATAGAATCCCGTTGAAATCGAGGTCGATTTTGTGGTCGATATTTTAATATTAAGGTATGTTTAAGACTTCGAATGATGGTCACACTGCAGGCAGACAATTTTACTAACGTAGACGAGGCAGACTGACAGAACACGTGTTAGAAGCAACCCGTTAGAAACCAGTATAAAGAAAACCGTGTGTAAATGGTGTGTATATAAAAAACCAAATCTAAGAAAAAACTATTTTTTTTTCGTTTGGATTCGTTTTTAGAAAATCAGAATTTACAGCAATGGTTCCATTTTCATTTTTCGCAAAACTTTAGCGATTTCAAACCAAAATTGGACTCATAATCGCACAATTTTGGCGAAAGCGAAAATGGCAGCATGGCTGTTAATATCATTTTAGTTGAACCGAAACATTTTCCAAAAAGAGGAAACCGATCTCTATAATTAATCTTGATTACTAAATATCTTTAGAAGGTACGAACTTAAAGTTGTGAAAACGTCGATAGCACTATCGATAGTTTTGTATTTGGCCAACCATCGATTGTTTTGGCCCATTATCGATGTATCGGAGCAGAAAATTTTGCATTTCTAGAAACTTCATATTGTAACGAGGTAAGAGTAAATTTTGTTATTGACTTGACTTTTAATTTTTAGTTAATTAGTTGATGGTGTTGCCAGAAGTTCGGGAGGAGGACAATGCACAAATTTTTCATAAAATTTTATCGATAGTACTATCGATAGTAGTGAAATACTATCGATGTTCAAATTATTGATAATGCTCACTATCGATGTTTTCACACCACTAGTACGAACCATTTATATACAAAACTGTGAAAGATATGACATTTATACGATTACTTAAAGTTCGGAAAGTTAATGAAACCCAAAAAGCTAAACTAAACGATTTCGCTGCTGGTCAGGTTTACAGCCTTTTTTTACAACACCACAAAAACTGCATACAAATTAAATATTTTTATAGACAAATAAAGTGCATGTACAAAGATTTGTTTTTATTTTAATTGCAAGCCCAACAAAATCAAGTTTAACAACTTTCCTAAAGCATTCATAAAATCTTTTCCTCTAATTTATTTCATCACCTCTCAGAAATCTGAACTCACCGGTATATTTGCTCTACATAGAAATTCCACAGATAAGATTTGTCAACTTTTCTATTTCAAGCTGGCAATGCCAGCCAAAAAAAATACAATTCGCCCACCTTATCACTTAACAACATGAGCAGTTGCCGGTGCGCAAATACAAAATTACACCAAAATTCGCAGCTGATAAAATGCCATCAACAAAAAAACAATTGTGTTGTAGACCATTTTAATAGAAATGTGGCTTGTGGTCCGAATAGAAAGCCCAACGTATAACGGAAGAAAGTTTTGACCACAAAATTAGCATTTGCATAAAGTGTTAGCAAAAGTAAAACGTCAATAAGCGGGCCAAGAAATTGCGCAAAAAACTTAACTTTTTGGTTTTATGCAAATATTGTTGATGTTTATTATGCGATGAAGCTGTTTATTTTTTTTGTTGCAACTGCAAACAAAGATAAATCAACAATAATAAATTTTTGATACCTAATTAGTGGTTAACCGCAAATTTCAATATGCTTTTACTTGGACGTGCGGCAATCAACTTTGTTGTAGTTTTGAATTCAATTTTTGTGCATAAGGTTAACATATTAACAAGTATGCGATTCAATGCAACAGGTTGGCCTATTTGCAATTAAATATTTGTATACGAATGGCTTAGGTACAACATTTTAAACACAGGAAGAAGACAAATTAACAACAAACTTAACTTTGGTCAACAAAAATATTCTAAAGGCAAAGGCCATGTGACTTAAAAGGGCTTTGTGAAATGTAATTTGTTAAATAAACTTGATAACGAGAAACATAAATAGAGTTGAACGTTCGTTCCAACATTAAATATGTTTATCTACAAATAATTCTTCAAAATATGAAATTGTAGTTTTCCTTGAAAATGGGCAGCGTCCTAAGTTAAGTTAAAATTAGATTTATTTAAGCAAGCTACAACCGTAGATTGTGTAACAATTAACAATTTGTGATGCTAATGTACCGAATCGAAACTGGTATTCGACTTCATCTAATTCTAAAATAAATAAGAAAAAACCTGCCCCAAAAACGTTTTGTTGTAAATGTAGAAAATGTAGGCTAGTTTCCTATAAGAAACAATTAATTTTTTGGCTTCCGCAAATATTTTTAGAATTTAATTCTAGTCCCAAGGCGGGACTTTGAGTTGACTGGTTTAACCTAGTTGCAAAAAAACTATGGAAAAAACGTTTGACAATTACGAACAAAAATTGTATAGATTATTGAAAGTTTACTTAAAAAATTATTATTATTTTAAAGAATTGGTACACAATTATAAATTTTGCACAATTGGAATACCATAGCAACTTAGGCCTAAAAACAATTTTTAATTGATTCAAGCAAACAAATTCGTTAAAATGTAGGGAGAGGATTAATTTTTTGATGTGCGATACACATAATAAATACCATTTCCCATTAAACGGTTCACATCCCAATCGAGGACGTTATTCATTTAGTATCGAGCAGAATACCGTCCTGCGAACATTTCAAGCTACAACGGGAATTACAACAAATTACGGATTGCCCTCTTTTTCCGATCTACTATATCCGCTCAAAAATAACATTGGGTTAAAGACTCTAAAACACTGTCTGCCCAAACGTGGCCGCTGGGAGTCGAACACACTCAGGCAATAAACACCGAATGCTTGCCGAAGTCATGCATTACTGAGAGAGAGACTGTCATATTTTCCACCCTCTCTTCTTGGGTATGTAACAGCCATACTATGGGACAATACATGTGTATGCTTGCTGTGTGGGTTCTGCCGAAAAAAACTTTTGCCCACACATGTAAAATCGAAGGTCTACATCAAAATTTCGCCTCAAATATTCCTTAGATTCAGTTCTATGGCTGTTACTTATTTTTGTGAGTTCTATAAGTTTTTGGTTTAGCCTTGAAACCACCTCCGATCCCCATTTTAGGTTCTTGGGGTGAATTTTTCCAAAGTTGAGAATATTAAATATATTATTTATATGGTCAGCCCTAGAACAGAATTCGGCGAGTCGCTATCTATTGTGTCTACATACAAAAGTGATCAGCACACCGACAGTATAAGCTAGTCGCTCAAGGTTGCTGATCAAAATGAATGGCTGCACACCCAAACGCTATGCTAAAATGTGATAGTGTTTTGTGCCGACCCCTGCCCTAGAATCAAACCGAGTTTAAATTCGATCGGCTCAAAAATAACGAAACAAACTTTGTACCTTGAAACCTTCCTTCATTGAGGTGAATTTTCTGAAAAGGCCAACAAGCCCAATTTCACACAGATCATTTGAAAATAATCAGGTAAACAAATAACTAACTATTTTGCATACTTGGAAAAATTTTCAATTTCGAAAATTTTTATTTAAATTTTCTGTTTTGAGCTCCAAACGAAGGCAAAAATCTAAATCTAAATAGCGCTTAACGAAGGCGAGACCGTTAAGCGTTTGAGATATATATATCGGTCCAAAATAGAAAGAAAGTCTCATATAGAAGAAGAAATAGATTCTGCACCATTTCAGCACATTTACACTGAATTCGCACAGCTCGCACATTTTACAAAAAATTGTTAATTCTCGATAGTGGGTAATTTGTTTTTAATCCGCAAAAGTTATTCTCATCAGTAAGCACTTTAGTATCTTCTAAGCCCCTTTCTAATCACATTTTTAAGTTTGCGCCTGCTCAATTTCTATCTGTTGACGGTTTCCCTTTCATGGAGCCTGTGGTCAAGAGGCGGCTAATAAGTTTTCCTGTATAGCAACACTTATCAAAACTTTGTTGTTTCAAACATCTTTTTCTATGGTTACGCTATATCAAAATTGTCTACAAGCTGTATCATCGTATTACCAAACTCCTCTTCTCCCGAATTGGCAAATTAAAAATGTTCCACTGCACTATTGAGATATTTAAGTTGCGCATGATTGATTGAATGGCTTCGTTAAGCCGATCTGAGCTGAATCATTTCAAACAGATCATAAAGATCCATGCCTCATATTATCAGCTATAACTCAATGAATCAATCAATTTGTGAGCTATGAGTAGAAGTTTATAGATAGATCAAATTAGTAACAAAGTCAAGAGGAAACTTTGATTCAATTTATGCAGGGCTCCGTTATTTGTCTTTTTATATAAACAGAAATTTCAAACATTTTCTTAAAAAGTGTTTAATATTTGCTTTTAAAAACTCTAATAAAGTTAATGTAATAAAAGCACCAAAATCTTTTGGTTTCTTTTTTGACTTCATTTATTAACTTGCCATCTATTGAAACGCAGAGGAGCGATTGTATTTTAGGGCGTTGTTTGTAGAATAAATTTAAAGTCAAAAATAAGATATCCAAAAACCAATCTCCTGATTTCTTCTAAAGTTACGACACAAAATGTCAAATAATCGTCGTTAAAAATGGTCACCGACTCGACTCGTCGCAACCAACTGGCAGTCATTTGTGTTAACAAAATATTAAGGCAACTTTGTTGAAAATTTTACTCATCATAACGGCTCGAATCTGGAACAGAACTTTAAACAGAGCCATATGAGAAAAATAGCTGAACCTGAACCTGTTTCAAACCAAAATGGTCGGTTCGATTCAAAAAAAAATATAGAGAACTAAAAATCTGACTAACTGCCTACACCAGGGGTGCCCAGACTTAGCTTACGCCCGCGTGGAATGAAATATTAAAGCACCAAAATATATTTTAAGCAAGAACAACTACAATAAATTTCGTGTGTGTGTGTGTGCCCCGTAAATAAAGCGAGGCAAGTGCCGATTACGCTAAGCAACTTTGTTGTTGCGTTCGAGTTTGCGAGAGACATCGGAGAGAGAGAAGATAGAGACATATATGATGTTGTTGTTGCACAACTTTGTTGTTGCGTTCGAGTTTGCGAGAGACATCGGAGAGAAAGAAGAGAGAGACATATATGATGTTGTGGTTGCAGGTCTGCACTCGCCAACAGCTAGGAAAGACAGAGGAGAGAGCACGCTTATGAATTTGTTGTTGCTTTGTGAAAGCTTATGGCTCTCGTAAGTCGTATACACGGCCGCTATTCGCTTCTTGCGGAATGGGTACAAGTACGCCCTTGGTCTACACAATTTGTAAAGCCTTCGTAAAATACGAGAGTTTTTCGAAACTAAAACGAATAAAAACGTATCGGAAGTCGAAACATTTTAAGTTCAGTATAAATTACAGTAAAATTAGTTTGCTAAAAGAATCACAAACAATCTTTATTTTCTTTGCTTCAAATTTTTAAAGACGTTTGCGAATATTTATTCAGTATTTTATTAGAGCTGGAATATTTGTGTAAGTCAAGACCAAAACCTATTTGCTGAAAGAACCTCGAACCTTATTTTCACTAAATTTTTGGTTATAACCATTAGCTGTCTTATTATTAAAAACTTCAATTTGTAAAAAGAAATCCAATGATCACACGATACTGAAAATTCGTCAGAATTTGTGATCTGTAAAAAATTGTCAAAATTTTATAGGGTGTCTCTGAACCATGAAACTTAAACAGCATTTAGCTGAAGGGTTAGTTTAATTACACAATTTGCTGATTGTTGTTTTTAGCACCAGTACCCCAAATTATTTGGTGAATAAGCTAACGGGTTAATTTGCATACTCACACACCCCTTTCAGACACATCCTCATTTTAAGGTTTTGGGGTTTTAATATTTTAAAGTATTTGGGCTTACAAAAAAAAACTCGGTTAAAAGTTCAGTAAAAAATAATATGGATTTTAATTTATTAAACCGCAAACTGAATAATGACTTGGAAAATAAAATAATTTGTGTACCCCTAATGGCTAAGTTAAACCGCAAAGGTAAATAAAAAAAAGTTTTATACCGGTTATTTGATTTAGTATAGAAGTCAGAGTTAATTCATTTAAAACTTCTTTTTAAATTGAGTGAAATACAAAAGGTTGCAAAAGGCTTCATGTTCCGCAAAAACATTAGATATTTAAGATACTTGCAAGTCGTGTTGAAAAGTGAAAACAAAAAAGTCTGCTGATGAGAGGATTGGGAGATCCTTGAAACAGTACTGTACAGACAAATTATAACAGACAAACGTATTCAAAAATGTTGTAATTAATTTCTATTGATTTGTGTTGATTATTGAATTTTAATTAACCGTTTACCTTGAGCCGGCTAAATAAAATCAGCACCAAGACGCAAACTGGGATTATGTCAAAATTTTGATTTGAAGTATTTTTAAAAAAATTAACTCTGTGAAAAATAAGGCAAAGAAAATGAATTTTTCCCAGATCGGGCTAAAGCGACATTCATCTTTGTTTTTTTATTTATCTGATAACTTCATTTTTTAACCACCTTCCACTCCTCGGATTATCCTGTAATGTTTTTCAATTTAAAATTTTTTTTTATTTTATTAAAGTTTTTATAAATTGTAAATCACAAAACTCAGTAAACTTCGAGGAAGACATGCAACAAATAAATTTTATATACGCGGCAATAATAACAAATAACAAGTGGGAAAAACAACAGATGACAAGGAAATGTTTAACAAATTCACAAATAGACGACAGATAGCACAGAAGGATGAAAAGCGGCCATATTAGCGTTAAAATCAGAAACAATTAATTCTCCCTGAAGAAGACATTACAAAAGTCGAAACGCGTAGGAGAAAAATGTGAATTTAATAATGTTTTTATTACTTTGAACCAAAATTAACACAATCTGACTCACTACATAAACCACACAAATATTTTTAGTTATTTTTTTTCTATTCCCTCTCGACCAGAATACCTCCCAAGTTCAAACAATCACATATTTGGGCCAAGGGCCAAGCCCAGAAAACAAAAGAAACATAAAAACATTAAAATTGACTTCGCAAAAACTGATAAGCAAAGATAGTCTCAACAGTAAATAAGTTTGTTTCTCTATATCTTATCAAAGCAAGGTTATAAAATCATTAATTAAATATTTATTTATGTGACCAAAAAATAATACTTTCTCAACACAAACAAAAGAATAAATTTCATAAAAAAATTCACAAAAACCTTACAAACAAAAATCCCACAAGTCAAGGACGAGAAATCTCAATAATAAATATATATCACCACAGAAAACTCATAACAAATTCAGAAAAGTTCCACCAAAATTTGCACAACACTTTTGCCCATTTTTGGGGCCAACACGAGGACAACAAGAGGACAACTTTTACTTTTACTTGAACAGTCTTAAGTCTTAAGCCAATTCTACAAGTCAAATTTGTTTCACCTTTTGTTTCTGTAGATGTAACAAGAAATTCGCAGAAATATTTGTATCCGTTTAGTTGTAAGCCATCTGATCTCTGTATTCAATTGAGAAAATATTGCACGCGTCAAACACGTCCGCTTCGCGTTAAGTCGTTGAAGTAACTGAAAAGTCCAAGTTGTCTAGTGCTCCACTCACTTATGGCGAGCTTTTTAAACTGAGAGAAACAGTCAGACAGTGTGAGAGAGAGAGAGAGAGTGAGCTTAAACCCCAGCCTTGTGGTCTGGTGTAGTTAAGCTAGCTGCCGTGTGAGGCAATGCATCGTCTACTGTGTTTTTATTGAATAAACGACAACACGAAAAAGCATAAAAAAAAAGAAAATTAAACATTTTTATTTTAACACGGACGCGTAGTTTTAATCATATTTTGCAAACAACAACAGGGTACTGCGTTCGTTGAACGTTGCTTTAGATATTATATGCAGAGTGCCCAAATGGACCACAAAAACTTTGTTTTTATTTTGATTTTTCCATATTGCTAAATGAGTGATTGATGATTGTTTTGGCGCCCGCTATACATTATATAGGGTATCAGACTGTCTGAGTCTGAATTGCTTTTGGCTTTTAGCATTTTAGCACTTATCACATATATCAAAAATGGAAAAAAAAGAGGAGAGTTTGCAAAAAGCTGATTATTTTTAGATCACTTCAGTATTGGGCGTTCAGTAAAAGATTTTTACAGTCTTTAAATTGATTCGGCAATCCTTAAGTATAAAATGGCACAATTTTTGATTTTTATTTATTTTCTGACAACAATTTTATAGAATTTTTGATGATGCATTTTGGTTTCTTAGACGTCTTAGACTTATTACCTAAAATTCATTCCTATAAAGTTACAAATATCTTCACAAAATCGTAATACCCCCCTTTATGTACACAGAGAAACAAAATATGTAAAACTTTTAAACGTTTTGACCAGGATTTTCAACCCATAACTTTTATGTAGCTTTTCTACATGCCGCGTTTACTTTTCTCATTTCTACATGTGGCATGTAGAGCAGCTATATAAGCGTTATGGGTTGAAAATCCGGTTCAGAACTTGTTAAAATCCTACTTATTCTATCATTTAAGCAAAAAACACATAGAGGGAAGCTAACTTAGGCTCGACAGAAGTTTATATACCCTTGCCTACCAGTTTGTTATATGACAGCTATACGATTTATTCATCCGATTTTGGTCAAACTTTCCAAAATTGTGTTCAAACACATAATATTCATAACTGGAAAGTATAGAGACGCTACCATTGAAAACAATAAAGTTTTTCTCACTAGAACTACTTTTTGGACCAATCGTTCCTATGACAGCTATATGCTATAGTCATTCGATTTCAATCAAACTAAACAGAATTGTGTGGTAGCATATATAATAAAAAAAAAAAAAAGAAAGAAAAAAAAAAAAAACAACATTGACCATAAAAGATAGGACACCAATACCACAAAAAGGATCTGCGATTTTTGGCCTTGGACTGAAGAATTGATGACCGAATAAGACAATTTTTCCCGGTCCCGACCACAGCTGTCCCGTTCCCGATCCCGACTTTTAATTCAATAGCGTCGCACCTGATTCCCTGCTTCTCTTAGGGACCCGCATGGTATCCGTCATCCAACTCTAACTTTGAACATCACGAAACATCTTGAAATTAATCAAAATTTGTCATTCTATATTTTTACTATCCCAACTTGAAAGTAGTATGATAAAGTTTTGATTTTCCTTTACTTAGAAGCTGGGCAATGCAACAAGATGGTTATCTCCCCTGTTCTTCTAGGAAGGAATTTGAGCGACCCTGCCGCTGTGTCTGCTATAAAGTATGGCCCGGATAGTAAAGATGTTTTGTTTCAGGTTGACGAGGACCACGTGGACCCTAGCTACAGTGTATGCCGAAAGTTTTTCTCGTCGTCCATAACGACGCGAACTAGTCCCTCAGGCTTTGGCAGCTTCCCTAGCTAAATTCTCACATACTCTTTGAGGTGCATGCTACCATAATGGATTACCCCCGGACACCTTTCGACCGGATCTCCCGTACAAGATAACTACTGCTTGTAGTCCTCCGCCATTTTCAATTGGTTACAATCGCAAAAAGAATTTTAGCGAGAAAAACTATTTCGTTGTTGTTCTCAACACAATCACGAAAAATAGCAAACATGATTGCGCAACATGCCCGTTCAATACAATCTAACCAAAATATGATTTTTGTATCGCTTATGCTGCTGAACACGCTCGTTGGTCATAAAACGGTGGGAGCGATAGCGTTGAAGACAAGCAAGTTTTCTTACTAAGACTTGTGTTCCGACCGAAGTTGTCCGATTTTCATAAAACTTTATGGATTATGAAAGCGTAAAAAACTTATACATGCATATACTTAAGCGGACAAGCATTTTTATCGCGAATATGCAAGTATTTGACTGGAACACTCCGATTTTAGTATTCAGTACTTCATTCTTTTTGAATTAACAAAAAATTTTAAATAAACGTAAGTCTTCTTTTAAAATTTTTTTCAACGAGCCTCTTCAAAAATGGCATAATTTATCATGCACTCGAATAGGACCAAACGTGATTTCATCATTCTGGTAAAACTCCGCGCAATGAAGTTGATCTTTTGTCATTTGTTAAACGTTTTAAATAGACAAAAATACTATGGTGGGCGGTAAAGCACTAATGTCGAAAATGGCCAAAAATAATGGCTTATAAGGAGTTGAAATCTTACGTACAGGCAAATTGCTGTAAAAAATTAAATAAGCTAAGTGTTGTGCCATTTTCTTGAAAACCCATCAAATTATGGAAATAACCCGAAAGTCCGCACCAAAAAAACATTTTCACGTACTGCAGAGCAGCGAATTGTTCAAAAAGCTTCTTATTTATACCGTTCAGCTTCGAAAAATCATTTAAAATTACAATTAAACGCAAGTATCGATACGGTACGGAGAGTTATTCATAAAGCTGAATATCTAAGAAGATTAAAACTAAAAAAACCCACCACTTTATACCCAACGTTAAGATCCTTGTCAAGTTTTTTGATCAAAATTATATGACTCGAAAAGAAGGAATGGCATACCGTGGAGTTTTCAGTTAAGAAACGCTTCAACTTGTATGGAAATGATGGTTTTTCGTATTATTTCCATGATATTCGATGAAGAAAACTTTCTGTCCCGTCACCATAGCCATGGAAGCGTGTTGGGGTGTGGCGTACCATCTGATAATATGGCACATGTCAAGTCATATAATTTCGAGCAAAAAACTTGACGAGAATCTTTACCTTGGGTATTAAGTGGTGGGTTTTTTTGTTTGTTTTAATCTTCTAGATATTCGGCTTTATGGTGCTCTCCGTTCCATATCGATACTTGCGTGTAATTGTAATTTTAAACGATTTCGAGCTGAACGATAAAAATTAGCTTTTTTGAGCAATTCACTGCTTTTATCAAAAAATTTTTGGTGCGGTCTTTCATGTTATTCCCATAATTGGATGGGTTTTCAAGAAAATTGCGTACAACACTATACCCTTGAAAAGTGTATATATTTTTGCGAAGTTTGCAACGCATGAAGGAATCATCTCCGACCACATAAAGTATATATATTCTTGATCAGCATGACGAGCTGAGTCGATTAAGCTTTGTCCGTCCGTCTGTCCGTCCGTCCGTCTGTCCGTCCGTCCGTCTGTCTGTTTCTACGCGAACTAGTCCCTCAGTTTAGCGCTATCGAGCTGAAACTTTGCAGGGTCTTCTTTTTTACTGCACGCTGCTAATATGTCGGAACCGACCGGATCGGATGACTACTTCTTGTAGCTGCCATACAAATGTGCGTTCGAAAATGGATTTTAGTAAAAAACTGGCTTGTTCTCAATATTACTGCTCTCAAACACGGTCATAGGGTAATATGTAATGTTTTCAAGCTGATCTGCGAGTTTGGTCGAAGTCGCTAACCGTTGAGACAAGCTATTTCAAGTGTATCAAAACTTCGGTACAGACGAAGTTAGCTTTGCCTTTTCTCGTTCAAATTTTTTTTTTGCCAATTTGCCTGTACGTAAGATTTCACTCCTTATAACCCATTATTTTGGCCTTTTTCGACATTAGTTAGTGCTTTACCGCCCACCATAATTATTTTTCTATTTAAAACGTTTATATGTTGACAAAAGATCAACTTCATTGCGCGGAGATTTACTAAGAATGATGAATTTTGTCCCTATTTAAGTGCATGATAAATATGCGCCATTTTGAAGAGCTCGTTGAAAAAAAAAATTTTACCAAAAGACTAGTTTTTTAATTTTTTATATATTATATTAAAAATTTTAATAAAAATTTTTTTTATTTAAAAGTCTTCGTGCAAAGTTTGACGGAGAAGATAGGAGATGATTAAGAATATATATACTTTATGTGGTCGGAGATGCTTCCTTCTATGCGTTACAAACTTGCGGACAAGTTTAATATACCCTCACCAAGGGTATAATAAGCTGATTTTCTAATGTCGCGTAGACTTTGCCTTTGCCCACACAGCATTTAACTTTTCTACATGCGCCGTTTACATTTTTCATTTCTACATGTTGCATGCAGTTTTTCTGCACGCCACTTGTAGCTTTCTTTATTCTACATTGAGCGTGTGCAGTTTTTGTTTAGGATTGACGTTTCTACATGCGACGTGAAGCCAATTTTGTCTTCTCTGTCTACGCAAATGAAATTTATCCTAGTCATTATTATCCACAAAAAAGCCATTATTTTGTGGTTACATTCTGTACATATTCGAATGGTTCTTTGTTTACTTCGATTAGAAGCGATGACTGTAAAAGACATCTGAATCATAGAAGATACAAAAACATTGAAAACCAAAATAAAGTTGCAAACTTTTAAGCAAAATTAGATCACAAGTTTCATAAAATCATGTGCATGACGAATCGTGATCTATTCAAATAAACAGCAGTCGACTTTGTGCGTATTTCAACACATGCGCTTATCTTATTGAAATTTTTTATGGACAATGCACTTTGAAACAAATGGCCGGTGATTTCGTTGAAAAAGTTTTACATTTTGCATTTGTTGTGTTTATCAGGTTAATGTTGAAATGGTGGCTGGTACCGCAAAAAAATCAATTATTTTCCGCCAATTGTGTGTCATTCTTCAGCTTCGAACAGAACAAAAATATTATTTTAAATATAATAAAAAATGTCTTATAACAGTAAGTGTATCTCAAGTTAGTTGTCTTATCTTCTTTATAAATAAAATGCATTTCTTTTTATTTTCTTTTAAGAGGTCTGGACCAATTCTGGTGAAATATTTTAGGGGTGGTTTAAAAAAAATTATAAAAAAAAAAAAAAAGGAAGAAATATTTCAAGATATGATGCGAATAAAAATGTCTTCACTATGTTTTGGTATTCATCAGGTTTATTTGCAGGACACCGAAAGATAGAAAATTGAATTCCATTGAAATGAATTTATTTTATTCTTAGGCTGCGTCCAAATGTTCGACTCATAAGACATGATATACTTCATTTATACAAACAAAATATATCTAGTATGCTAATTTTTGAAAAAAATAATTGATATAAAAATTCATTTTACATTTTTCTTATCCCAAACTTTTTTATCCCTAACTCGTCTGACAATCTACATGAGTATATATTCTAGATCAGCGATTGTCACTGGTCGTCCCCGGACCAAAGACATTTCGCCATTTACACGTACACACGACCCGGAGCGCATGCCGAGGCTGAGGCCAGTAGTAAACAGGCCTTCAGTCGATGACTATCTTTCGATGCGCCCACAAATCGCTGGTTCACGGCTTTTATTTTCACACACCAATACACTTCTTACTTTTCGCTTCGCCCTTTTTGCTGCTTGCTGTTATGTTTTTATTCTGCGCATGTCAAATTCATAGAAAAATTCATGATGACGGCCAAATCGACAAACGTATTTCTGATTTTGCTGAAAGTCTGTACTGGGGTTTTCGGGGTCGCTGATCACGAATCCGGTGTCAAAATTTAGAAAACAATAAGGCGGAATCAAAATGGCGTACAATTTCTTCGTTTCAGAAAACGTATTTGATTTCGGGCTGTAACGTCGAAATAAAACACGTTTATCGATAGTATCTCGATAACTATTTGACAATTTTTTTTTCATATCGACGGCCGTGCTCAAAGGCCGCAAATATTGGCAGTAGAGTGCTATAGAGCAGTGTATATATATTATGTAGTTATTTTATCGTGGTATAAAAATCATCAATGAGACTAAATATGCAACTATCTGCATCTACTTTTAGATATGTTTTAAAGAATTGTCTAAACAACAATTTTTTTTAATTGATTAAGAGTGGATTCCCGATGGGGAGTTTGTCTTTGGCTTTTTCTAACACGACTTTTCAGAATGTGACCAAGAAAAAAACCTCTCTACTCTATTAACGATTCACCATTTTTTGCATTGTTAATAATAATTTTGATACCCATTTTAAATGTACTTACTTCCTAGAGAAATCCATTTTTCAGAATCCAAATCGGTTAATATTTGATTCTATACGCTTCTCAATCGTTATTTTATTTTGGATGCATGACGAGTAAACGATGAGGCAAGATTGACGCTCACGAACGGAGTTCTACCTGAGCCAGGTGGGGACACTTCCTTCTTAATAACAGTCAGGAATATAAACTAGACGTACCACTACACTTATTCCAATGGCCATAAAAGAAAATATATAAAATGCTTTTCCTTGATTTTTGGACAGTCTTTTGGGATTTGGGATCGCATGAAGTTCCTTCTGCTATTAAAATATTTTTACACATTTGGTCACCTTTTCACCCCAGCTATTGGCGCTAGTCAGGCTAATCTTAGCCATGAAAAAGAAAATTCTCAAACTTTGCCGTTCGTATTCGGCGTTAAACTGTAGGTCCTCCTTCTCTTATGCGCAAAATTTAAAGCAAAACTAAATTTATTTTGCCCCGTTGATTAGCGCTGTACGGCCAATTTTACATTTTACAACGCGCTCTAATTGAATTTCACGAATTTTGTTGGTTTTTCCAGTATTAAAATAAATTTGATTAATTTCTAGAAATTATTCAGTATATTAATTTTTGGGTATTAGTCAATCAAAACAAATATACCTTAATTAAAATCTTCAATGGTCAAAAATTTACAGAAATTGGTCTCGCATAAATCTTATTTTAATCACAATACGTCAATTATTTGACCAAAAAATCTCTTAAAAGTATCATTGATTGGGATACCTAAGGTTTTTTTTAGGTACCAGCCTTTAAGGTTTTTTCATGGTTTACAATGTGTTCACAGTTTCGTTACTTTTGCTTTTTCCAGTTTTAAAGTGGATAGAACGACAGATCAACTGAGACTTCGGGGTTCTATTCAAAAAAGAAAATGCCAATAACAAGTTCATTATAAAAGCTCTTAAAAGCCCTAAAAAAAGTGTATACCGTTTTGTCATAAAATTGATTATCATAAGATTATCAAAAAGAACAAACTTTCAAAGTAAATTACACAAAAACTGGTGACAAGAAAGCTTTCCCCCTTATAAAACGACTCTATTGAATAGTGATAATTATAGCCTAATATTTACACCCCCATCAGAATATAACACAATTGTCCAAATGATAAATGTAAACACAACAATGCTCTTGACTGATCCATTTGAAGCTTACACAGCATCTCTCCAGCTTAAATGATGCCTATCTCAAGTCTGTAGACAAATGAGCTTTTGGTTGTATTTTCCCCGTGTCGCTTGTTCCCGATCAAAATCAATACGAAAATGACATAAGCTCCCGTCACGAGAGCAAACGAAACATCTGTAAATGCGCAGTGCAAAAATCTAACAAAATGTATTTTTATATATACATATGTCGGTATATAGCGAGCGGCAAAAGTTCTATTCAATTATGATGAGCTGTTGCCGGCCGGGTTTGACACTGAGCTATAATACCAAAATGTGATTCACTTTTATCTTTCTAATGCATTGCGGTTGCATTGACTGTCAATTAGTTGGAAACCCCGAAAACGAAACGATCAATAGATCGATTGCCTATATAGGCTATTGGGTCGTTGTCTGGTTGCGGTTGTTTTTGGCCCAATTACGTGCCAGGCAAACACAAAACGCCTTCAGCAGCAACATTTACAAAACACAATTATTTAATTGATCATAATTCACACTGGGAGGGAGGCTCTTTATAAGTAAATTAAGAGCGTGGGCGGGCACGTTAAACAATTTATCCATTGTGTGTTTTTTTTTTTTTTGGCAAACATTTGTGTTGTGCGGGGGCGGGCATTTGTGTTTACAAATAAAACAGTTAAAGTGCCAATTAATGTTGGTCAACTTTTTAATTCAAATGAAGTTGTTAAAGTTTTACGATTTCTCACGGTGGCAGCACTTTTGGAGAGGTGAAAATTTCAACATAATTTTCTATTCTATAAAATGTTGTGTGTCTATATACACATAAGCGGTTTACAGACGACTTGTTAAGGCACAAGATATACAGAATAATTGACAGGGTTGGAGGTGAAGAAAATTAACACAAGGAAATTAATACATGGAAATACAGCTGTCTATTTTCAAATCAGACGAAGTTAGCTTAGCCTTCACATTTTCTTTTACTTTTCCACATAAGTTCGGTTATCGTTTTTTGCTGCCCCTTTTCTAACGAATTCTAGTCGTCTAGTGCAGTTTTATATTCTTGCTGAATTTTTTTATTTCCAAGGGGTACTATGAAATCTTTTAAGTCTGCGTTTTTTGCAGAAGCGCTTTTTTATTTTTTTAGCGCAGCTTCCCCAGTAAACCGAATTTAAACACTTCAAACTATCGTCATCCGACTTCGACCAAATTCGGCGAATGTTTTATGCTATTTGGTTTTTCAGTGTAAGTTTTCTATAAGTTTGCCATTTCACCAAACGAACAGCGCTTGCAAATCAGTATTCAAAATGCGTGCTCTATAAGAAATGTGTTTATCGTAAAATTGTCTTCAGCGACGAAGCTCATTTTTGGTTCAATGGGTACAACAAAAAACAGAATTGCCGCATTTGGTCTGCAGAACAGACAGAGGCAGTTTAAAAACTATCAATACACCCTGAAAAATGCACTGTTTGATGCGGTTTGGCGGGCCAACGCATAGTGGCTCGTTTCACAAAAACTCATTGCGAAAATCAGATTTCGAATTGGTTGCATTTACCAGATCAAATAATACACTAAGCTAAGAATTGATTAAGCTTATTAAGCGTAATAAAATAATTTAAAAATTTTTTTTATATAAGAAACTTTTTCAACTTTTCAAAAAATTGGAAAAAAATATTCCTAAAAGGCGTAGTTAAATGCATGTCTCTCAAAAGACTTAAATCGAGAGACTTAGTTTTGTTTCTGTTTTATGGGAGGAATTTAGAATACAAATTTGTAAATACAACAAAAATAAAAAATTTGTTAAAATTAAATTTTTTTTAACTCTTATTATTTTTACAATTTTCAATAACTAGCTTTTATATGAAATTTGAGTTAAGAATTTTTTTTTTTTTTTTTTAAGAACCCCCCCCCCCCCAGATTTTTTTTTTGATTATCAGTATGAGAATAAGAATTAAAAAATGTATTTAAGACAATTA
>JAEIFU010002870.1:0-36493 GCA_018904235.1 Lordiphosa stackelbergi
GTCTGTCCGTCTGTCCGTCCCTCGTATGAACAAACAGATCTCAGAGATGGTAAGAGATAGAGGTTTAACATGTATGGGACAAATGCTTCTTATAGTTGCAGGCAGATGAAGTTTATTTTCAATTTTTGCCACGCCCCCTCCCGCCCCGCAATTTTGGAAAAAACGTTATATCTTCCACAGTTTTGTAAATAGATGATTTGTACCTTCTAGAGTTAGTTGAGTCATTAGCAAAATGTATCGATTTGCCGAGAAGATTATGATAAAGATCGGATGAGCGGTTCTCGAGTTGTGAGCAAATAAGTGAATCCCCAACCCCCCTCCCCCCGCCACCCACCGCCCACGCTTTCACAACCAACGCCACAATCTGTAGAAGAAAGAGAAAAAGAGAGAAAGTGATAAGATAAATATTTAGTTTGGGTACAATAGTTCACATGAATGTACATATGTGTCGTTGGGAAAAAACTACTTAATTTGTTGAACCGAACCGAATTTTTCTAAAAGTGGTCAGTTCGGAGTTCAAGTTCGAGTCAAAAATATTTGAGGTTTGGTTCATGGTCCGGTTCGTCGGACCCAAAAAAACCAAGCCGAACCGGCTCTAAGGGGTTCGGTTAAGGACCGGTTTGCAGCCTTGGTTTAAATGTGGTTGGTTTTTTTTTTTTTGATCAAATATGTAAATAGCAAATGTAATTCTTTAGACAGGACATAAGCTTCGACATAGACCACGCCATAATGCCGCTGCTGCTGCGCTTTATACACTATGACGCTCAATGCGGAAGGTTCAAAACAAGTATAATATCATATCAACATTAAATTTTAAATTTGAAAGTGTCAGTCTGATACAAGTTAGTATCAATTCGATATCCGCGAAATATAATTTTAATAATTACGAAAATATCAACTTAATACTTGGGGTGTTAAAAAGAATTTCATATAATAGTCTCAAATTAGTACTATTAATGTAATGCTAAAGATTATATTGCGTGCCTGCATAAATTCTGTTCCAATCAACTTAAAACTCGGTCAGTGGTTTTTTTTTCTATGTTGTCATGTCCGTATTAGTTCAACCAATATAATCTTAATTTTCTGGAATATAATAAAATATTTAGTGAAATTTTAAAAAAATTTATTTATTTGTTCCGCACAATCCTCTTTTTTGGTTCTAAATTTCTAAAAAAAACCCAGAAATGTAAAATAAGCAAGTCAATAATATTTATTGCGTCTATAGCAAGTTATTTCCCACCAGAATTATATTTATTCATATAACAATCGGACGTTCGATTAAAAATCTCAATATTTCACTGTTTTCTTAAATTTTCCCTTTTTTTCCATTATAAATTCTATTAATTTTTCCACCATCTTGTGTAAAGCCCCAAAGCTCTTCCTTCATTCATATCATTTGTGTCCATTTCAGTTATTTCATTTCATTTTTATCATTTTCTAATTCAATTTTCTCAGCTTTCACTTTAATTTTCTAAAAATTATTTCATACATAACACCAAGTTCATCAACAACAAAAAAAAAAATAATAATAAGAAAAAGTTAATAACATCAATGTCAAGTCCAAGACGGAAATGGTCCGCAAACAACAACATCAACGATATGTCCTGGCTCCGGGACAAAGTTTAGCCAACTAGTATCTGTGGCTATTCGGACTTGGCTTTTTGGGTTTTCAGCTTCGGGCTTAGATTGGGTTTTGTTTGCCATTTTTTAAGCTGCCAACTGAAAATGAGATTTTGCACATTTGCTTTTACACTCATCTCCTGCTCGTTCTTAGTTTGCTTTTGGCTTTCAAATAGTAATTTGCAGTTTAGCAGGAAGCTCATATTCAGTCAGCTTTAACCAGTGTCCAAATGATTACAGTGCTTTGTCCGTAAGTAATAATCAACTTTGGTGCCGGAGGGTCAGAGACAGACAGACAGACAGTTTGTAAACAAAACCCCGAAAAGAAATTGGAGAGGAAAATATGTTAAGAAAGACACATAAAAATGTTATATAATTATGCATGTGTACTTTTGCTTTGGTCACAAAGCTAACTCGTAAATCTCTGTACCTACATAACATTTTATGTCATATTTCGGCCTCCCTGGAGGAAGTTACGCCCACACGAAAACGGAAACCGCAAGTTAATTGCACATTGGTCTCGGGTTATGTTCAGATAATCGTAACATAAAGACATTTCATTATTGTCCCTTTTGTTTCCCAAGTGCGTTTCTATGTATGTATCATTTTTACACCAACAGCAACAACATAAATAATAAGTAAGAATAACTTGTTTTGACCTTAGGCTTCCCTAAGGACTGGCATAATATTTGCCTAACAAACATTAAAGTTGTTTTCGCTTTCTATTCATTCATCAGACCATTTATTTGGCTAATTTATGCCACGCTTTATTGCTTACTTTGTCGGCACGCAATAATGTTAAGAGTTGGCCAAGTCAACACGGCGTATGAGTGTTGGAATGTCCTGTTCATTATGATTCATTGTTTGGTTGGTTGTTTTCTTGGAGTCAAAAAGGTAGCCAACTCCCAGAAGAGATTTATGAGGCCGGCATATAATGAAGTTCTTTTGGCCAAGTTAATGTATTAGCCAAGTCAGCGGGTTTCTGAGAGAGAGAGTAAGAAGGAGAGCCATTTTATCAAATGTAATTAGAGAAAACAGATTAGAAATAGCCTAAATTATAGTAAATAATTAAGATTTTGGAAAGGTACCACCAAAATCTTTTAAATGAAGTACCAACAACTCCAAACTTTGCTGCTCAATTTGTAAATTCCGACACTTGAAATATGTTTTATGTTTTTTTGTTTTGATTTCCTGTTGTTCAACGACAAAAACAAATCTTGAAAATGCCTAACTGCTTTCTGGACATTTTCTCGTTCTCTTCTTCCCATAATACGCTTAGAAACAAGCCAACAGCCTGACAGAATAAATTTCATGTAGTAGGCTTTTCCCCTCTTTCCCGGGTGCTGAGAGGCTTATGTGCCTTTTCCATGCATACCAAAACAAATTTGGGCTCAAAAAAAAAATGACTTTTTCAATTGGAAAAAATGATGTGAGACGCTTATTGAATTGAGTTTTGTTGACTAGCATTTTGTAAAAGCGAAACGCCCACTTCATCGTCCCCTCGGTGACAGCTGCTGCCACACGTGTCAACACTGCTGCTGGGGCAGCCGTTGCAATTTGTGCGCCTGTAGTTATGCAACATTTCCGTACCTAGAAGGACGTTGCGTGTGCCCAAAATCAATCATACGCCAAAATCGACAAGAGAGAAAAAAAAACAAAGCAAGTTAAGTAATGCGATATTTTTTTTATTGATTTTCATTGTGGCAGAGCAGAAGTTCTAAAGGAGGAGAAGGTTTTGTGTTTTCAGTCAGATGTGGCACAGTGATATTGAAAAAGCACTTGAAGTATGTAATATGCGTAACCACTTGGCTCTCAGTCTACAAAGCCTTGCAAATACTGCACACTCAAAGTGCATAGCTCGTATAAGTAGGCCATGCATTTACCTGGTTACTGTATGAACTGAATTTAGATGCTCAAGTCACATCTCCGCAGCCAAGCAAAATGCAATAAATTCCTTAGCACAAATATTGAAAAAAATGGTTTATGCTTTTAGAATTTTTTCCTTTTTTTGATAAGTTAATAACGTAAATTTTTTCCACAGAGTTCCAACCGTCTTAACAGTATTAGAAATCGAAATTGCAAAACAGGTTAGAGCTCTTTCTAATCGATGCTGGGTTTATACTTCTAATTGCAAATTACCTAAAGAAATTCTTTTAAATTTATCAAAGTGGAGTGGAGTCAGAGTTGATTATAATCTACAAATACACGTATCTTTCACATCAAGTTAATTTGAAATTAATTAGGATTTTCACGTCAACTTGGTTATCAAGTCATCTGTTTAAAATTAAATCTCCAACAACAAAGTGTACTGGAAAAAAATAATCTGACATCACCAGCCCAGACCCTGGTCATTTGATTAACTGCTAAATATAATATTTAGTGTTAAAGCGTGTTATAAAGTGCTTTCAAAAATACTGAAAAATACCGATTTTTTAGAGTAGGTGACACTATGTCAAATTATGTGCATATTGCTATAAACAACAAGAGAGGAACAAATTATAAAAAAAAAATCAACCCATAAACGTAAGCTAATGGAATAACTTCAGTAATATCTACGGACAACCAAGGGCGAAACAAAAAGTGGTCAGACACAGATGTAAAAGTTTTGGACTATATACACAGAAATCATGAGGTATGTGTTAATTCACTTTTGCATTGTAATGGATAAATGCATTATTATTATTAGAAACCATCTACTCAAGTATATTACAATAAATTGCTCGAGGAGACAAAAATTGAGTTAATATGGAATACGCTGAAGTGCAAGTCCGTCATCTAAAAGTTTATTTCAAATGCATATCAGTGAACACAATCTACTGGAGCCAGTGTAGACGATTGAGACACTGAGTCAAGCATACGTGGTAAAACCTAAAACATTTAACATGTTTGAAGAGCTCATTCTTTATATACAGAAAAAATTACCAAAATGTGTCCCTTTTTACGATCTGCTGTCAGACATATTTACCAAAGACAAACAGGTGGAGACCAGAGTGTACGAAAAGATAAATTTTGAAGATTCCGAACTAGTGGCGTCTAATGAGGAATCATTCAATTATTGAGCCCGTAGTAGAAATCCCCGGTCCAGTTGGCAATTCAGAGTTTCCATCATGTTTTCAAACCAAATTAACAAAAGCCCGCCCACATTCATGAACAAATTAGTGGGTTGGGAAAATAAACGTTACGCTTTTCCGGGGGGGGGGGGTAATTGGAGAGGGTGATATATTAATGGGGGTGGGACCAGAAGAACACGAAAGAAAAATGGGGAGGAAAAAAGGAGAGAAAAAACAGTTATAGTATTAAAAAAACTTAAACAATAGAAAGATGAGCGTGTTAAAAAATATGAAATAAAAATAAAATATAAAAAATCTGAAAGAAAAAAATAAAAATTTGGCGGTTGGCAATCTTAATCATTTAATTTGTTCCAAGTAGATTTGTTTACATCAATTTTTGAATATGATATCTCAAATGGCCGCCTCTGGCGTTGATGGCGTATTGTGCCCTTTTTGCAGCATTTTCCATCGATTTCGCCAACATTTCGGCCGGAATAGCGGCTATTTCTTCACGAATGTTGTCCTTGAGCTCTTCTACGGTCCCTTGGCTTGTTAACGTAAACCTTTGACTTCAAATATCCCCACAAGAAGAAGTCAGGCGGCGTCAAATCGGGCGAACGCGGTGGCCAGTCAAATCACCACTTTTCGACATCAAACGGCCCGGAAACAATTTCTTCAGAAAATCGATTGTTATGCGACTTGTGTGCGGTGGAGCGCCGTCTTGTTGAAACCAGAACTGCCTCATACGCTTTCGACGAATAATTGGCATCACAAAATTGGTCATCATGTCGCGATAACGCTCCTGGTTGATGGTAACAGCATGGCCATTTTCATTTTGGAAGAAAAACGGCCCAATGACCGTTTTCGTACTAACGCCGCACCAAACTGTGACTTTTTCGTCATGAAGAGGCACTTCTTGAATCTCCTGAGGATTTTCAGTGGCGTAAATACGGCAATTTTGCTTATTTACGGTCCCATTCAATGTGAAATGTGAAAGTGTGTATTTTTATACACTTGAAAAGTGTATTATAATTTTGCCCAGAAGTTTGCAACGCATAGAAGGAATCATCTCCGACCACATAAAGTATATATATTCTTGATCAGCATGACGAGCTGAGTCGATTAAGCTTTGTCCGTCCGTCTGTCCGTCTGTCCGTCCGTCCGTCTGTCCGTCTGTCTGTTTCTACGCGAACTAGTCCCTCAGTTTTGGAGCTATCGATCTGAAACTTTGCACAGAGTCTTCTTTTTACTGCACGCTGCTAATATGTCGGAACCGACCGGATCGGATGACTACTTCTTGTAGCTGCCATACAAATGTTCGTTCGGAAAATGGTTTTTAGTAAGAAAAACTGTTTTGTTCTCAATATTACTGCTCTCAAACACGGTCATGGGTAATATGTAATGTTTTTAAGCTGATCTGCGAAGTTTGGTCGAAGTCGCTAACCCTTGAGACAAGCTATTTCAAGTGTATGAAAACTTCGGTACAGACGAAGTTAGCTTTGCCTTTCTCGTTTTAAAATTTTTTATTTTTTAAAAGCACGTTGAGTTTTCACAATTGACTTGTTCTGTTGAATGTAAATTTCAACTATTTCAGACCGCTCGCGTGGCGTGTATTGTTCCATGGTAAAAATCAGCTTGGACTGACGCTTCAAACGCGGTATGTCATTAAGCGATCTGACATCTCTGTCAAAAGTTATGGCGTTGCCAGAGATGGCACAACCCTGTATAGCCTGTCTTTTTGCGTTCACATGTATCTGATTCCATGAAATGGGTGTGATCGTCATCCTCATCTATTTCAGAAGCTTCGTAAGTCGTTTCGCCAGCACTGTATTCAATAACAAAAACAAGTGAGAAAGTCGGTCAAGCCCGACTATAATATACTCTGTACCTCTCTCTCTCTCTCTCTCTCTCTCTCTCTCCCTCTCCTCTCTCTCTCTCTCTCTCTCTCTCTCTCTCTCTCTCTCTCTCTCTCTCTCTAAGATTGTGCAGCGTTGGTTGTGAAAGGGTGGGTGGTGGGTGGCAGGGGGTGGCCGGGAGTGATTCAGATTCACTTATTTGCTCATAACTTGAGAACCGCTCGTCCGATCTTTATCATTTCTTTGGCAAATCGATACATATTCCTAATGACTAACTATCTCTAGAAGGTACAAATCATCTATCTACAAAACTGTGGGAGATATGACGTTTTTCAAAATTGTGGGGGCGGGAGGGGGCGTGGCAAAAATTGAAAATAAACTTGATCTGCCTGCAAGTATAAGAAGCATTTGTCCCATACATGTCAAACCTCTATCTCTTACCATCTCTGAGATCTGTTTGTTTCATACGGACAGACGGCAGACAGACGGACGGACAGACGGACAGACGGACATGGCTATATCGACTCGGCTGTTGATGCTGATCAAGAATATATATACTTTATAGGGTCGGAAATGATTCCTTCTCCCTGTTACATACTTTTGCACAAACTTAATATACTCTATGTACCTTCGGTACAGAGTATAAAAAATTAATTTCGGTTCCATCGATGTATCCGACGCAGTGTGGCAATTCATTAAATGTCCGTGCTACAATCTCCTCACGCTCAGCAGCATCAGGCCAAAAATGATTTGCGAACTGTTTCTTAATATGGCCGTAAAAACCCTTTGGGTTATTTTCAAAAGAGTTCCGCCATCTCCAACTATAAACATGGTTGTCACATTTTGCTTGGAACTACTTTCTCCAGAAGAGCCCAGTCGAAACAACACAATGGCAAGTTGTAAATCTACAAAAAATTGCAACCAGGAATTCCTGCAGTGGAATACGGCGTCTTTTTTCAATCAACTTCAAGATGCGCAAAAACTGAATTTTGCTAACAAGCAGCATTGATTGGAACCGCCCGTCATCAAAATGAGCAATCACATTAATTCTCCATTCAAGTGATTTCGGTATATACAGCTGGTCGCCTCGGCGACAAGCTATAACTATTGCATCCTCAAAAGCTCATCAAAACGATGTCAATTTTTCATACATACCGTACTCGAGCAATTTTTGGTAAATTTTACTATAAGGTAGCATGCTCCAAAAATTATGGAATTTTTCCTCGATGGACCGTGAATTATAATGAATTTACATGCAGAAAATAATTGGCGGTCGACCATTGTTCTTTTTTTTATTGAATTTCAAAGTTTGCATTTTTCCCATACAAATACAATATATACTTGTGATCTGTGATCAATTCAGAAATTGTAAGATCATTGAAAATCACTCTTTTGTTTGATGTGTCCAGAAAAGTAAAAGTCAGCCTCTCTCGATACCGACCGTTCCGTATTCAATCGTTTCGCTTGGATTTGTGGTTTTTCTCTTATGTATCCAGTGCAGCGTTTGTCAAGAAGCACGAGGCCAAAAAGTGAGACTGTATTGGTGTAAGAAAATAAAGCGAAGCAATCCAGCTCTGTCCTACTTCATCCACCGCTGGTCAGCAATTGAAAAGCTGTTTGCTCTTTCGGCACAAGCCTCGGCATGCGTTCCACGCTGGTCAGGCCTGAAAATCACCGATCTTGTGCCGATCTCATTATTATATATATTGAATTCGGAATTATGAAGGGAGACACATCAACCGACCAACACGCATAGAAGGAATTATCTCCGACCTCATCAAGTACAATATGTATTATTGATCAGCATGGCGAGCTGACCGTCTGTCTGTTTCTAGTCCCTTAGTTGTGAAGCTATCAAGCTGAAACTTAACACGGAGTCCTCTTTTGAATGCACGCTGCTAATATTACGGAATAGAAAAAAAAACCAATCCATACGGTCATGAAAACAACGTAGTCCCGGATATGCTTGAGCCGATCAGAAAAAGGATTGAGTTGATCCGCCTTTTGGATCCCCAAAAGAGATTGGCATGTTTAACTTTTAATTTGAGTAAGACAACTCTTCTTCCTTTCCTCCGCCAGGCCACAGCCATAGGACACCATATCAACTTCAAACTTGGTTTATTTTTGACTTCTGCAAAAACAACTAAATTTTATAAATTGTTGGGTAACTGGGGATTCGAACCCACGACCCATGTGCGCTCTGAACATAAATGGAATGGCATTTCATCGCACACCACCAACCCCATCGGTTGTTGCTGCATGACTAAAAGGGCACTTATTTTTCTTCGCTTTCGCTGACCAATTTATGGATATGTGATCTAAAATTGGGGTTGAATACCATAGAAGTCGAGAATGAATTTTAAGCTCATGTCGGGCTTACTCCAAGCTTTAAAAGATTGAAAATATTTCGACTTTTTTGTGGCCCTGTACAAAGGGCTATTGTGAATTTTTTGGGTGCTTAGGATAGGTATTTGACTATCCCACGTTCAAATTTTACATGCTTTTGGCCGTGAATACTTAAAAGCTTAAACATATCACCAATATTGCTCGCTTATTCTTGCTTTCATTTGTTTTTGCAGTATCCAACAGCTGAAAACAAATAATATTTTTTTCTGAACTTTTGAAATTGTTCTACATGGACTAACTACATTCCACATTCTAGTTGCGTTCAAAATCTAGAGATCCAACATACAGAAAATATCAATCCACCCCATCATTCAACAAAGACAATTTTTGAGAGAGAAACTTAGTGATGAGCGTATAACAAACTTCTTCTTGGATAAGAGTCGTACAGAGTACTTTTAAGCAATATATTCGCTTATGGATCCATAGAGCTCTCTTTAGTTTCTCCCAAAATTCAGGGAAATTATTTGACTGTGATAACTTAGCCATTAGACAAATTTCGCATTATACATTTTTCTTTAAATTTGTTTAGTGATTTAATTAATTTACTTTAATTCATAGCAAACTGCCATAGGAATTCATGTTTTAGTCACTTTGTTCCATTGTTTAATTCAAATGTTTATTGTTGAGATGTTCCCCGTCTCATGTTCAAGACCTCACGTTGCACCATTTGCAGTCACGACCGATATGCACATCCGGATTCAAAGGTGCAGGGTTAGCTACAAATAAATAAAGTTTCACATTAGTACAATTGTAGAAGTAGAAGTCTTCATCCCAACCAAACTCACCACTAGCCAAGGCCACCAAACCCAGCACAAGAGCAACTGCAAGCGAAAGGAATTTCATTTTTGGTTGATGTAGAGTCTTCGAGTATTGCAGTCGAGAACTGATGCAATTTCAATGATTTACCAGGCTTTTATAGCACACGAGATGTTCGCCTCTTGTCTTTGTTATCAGCGTTTCTGGTTGGGAAACATATTTTTGATTTGTGCATGACTTGAACTTGGATTTACCCTCACAGATTTGGGAACAAGAGAAATTCCCTGTTAAAACAAAAATAACAGATTTGATAAGCACCAGAGATTCGACTCGCATTCTGATCACCGATTGGTTGTATGTGTATTGCAAACTGAACTTTAAGCTGCAGGGCGTCGACTTATTAAATCCAATGAAAAAATAGAGAGAAGCTAACTTCGGCTCGACCGAATTTTAAATACCCTTGGAGCATGATATATACCTGCCAGTTTGTTGTATGGCAGCTATACGAAATAAACTTCTGATTTTGATCGAACTCTCCAAAATTGTCTTGAAACATATAATATTCATAACTGGAAAGTATAAAGACGCTTCCATTGAAAACAAAAAAGTTTTTCTCACTGAAACTAGTTTTTCGACCGATCGTTCCTATGGCAGCTATATGCTATAGTCATCCGATTTGAATCAAACTTGACAGATTTGTGTGGTAGTATATAATATTGATCTGTACAAAGTTTGGGAGCAATAGCATTGAAAACAAAAAAGTTTTCTCACTACGACTTTTTTCAGCCCTATCTTTTGTATGGCAGCTATACTATATAGTTGTCCGATTTTGATAAATCTCAGGGAAATTGTGTGAAATCATAGAATACTTTTAAATACGAGGGTTGGGAGCGATAGCATTGAAAACAAAAAAGTTTTCTCACTAAAACTACTTTTTCAACCGATCGTTCCGATGGCAGCTATATGCTGTAGTCATCCGATCCGGACGGGTTTATAAACTTCGATTGAGCCGAAGTTAGCTTTCCTCTATTTTTTTGGTTAATATTCATTAAACAACACGTAATAAAGCATAATTTTCCAAATTTGGCCAACAATTTTAATGCTTAAAGACGCTTTAAACTTTTGTGTCTAACCTTTTCGCCTTTCATCAGGAAGTTATATATACACTAGGGGGGGTCGATTTGTATGGGCCGAAAAAAACGTACAAAGCGTATAGCAAAAACGATATTTACGGTCAATTCTAAGAAAATTTCACCAAGAAACCATGGGTCTGAAATGAATTCCTAGTCCGCGCAAATCGACTTCAAATATTTATATTACATTTTCCCAAAAAACAAGTTAGAAAGTCGGTGAAGCCCGACTACAACATACTCTGCATTTATCTGATAAATTTAATATAGCAGCCACACAAAGTGATAAAGAAGTCATAAAGTGAGTCCAGTGCTGCCCATCAACGTTGAACCGGTGCTACCCATCAATAATTTTTTGTTTTCCGTATAACTCCGCTATCGTTCATCCGATCTTCTTAATTTATTTGGCGAATCGATAAATAATCATGATTACAAAATATCATTATAAGGTACAAACCATCAATTAAAATTTATTGTACTGTGGGAGATATGAGGTTTTTCTAAATTTCGGGGCCCGAAGGGGGGGCAGCAACCTGTGAAATAAAATTTTTTTTTTCTTTTTCTATATATTTTTTTTTTTTTATTAAAATAAATATCTATTTCTATCTTTTTTAGGTTTTTTGTTTAAAAAAAGAGAGTTGTGGGGTAATCCACAAAGCTTTTCTTTGCAAGCGCGTAGTTCTATTTTTTTTTTCCCCATCGGTTCACGCTAGAGCTTTTTGGAAAGCTCTTTTCACGCGCAAACACGTGTTTGATTTATTGTTGTTTGTTTTTAGTCGTTCGTGAGTTATAGCGTCGCAAACATGGAGCAAAATAAAGAGAAAATACGGCATATTTTACAGTACTACTACGATAAAGGCAAAAATGCATCTCATGCTGCCAATAAAATTTGTGCGGTTTATGGACCCGATACAGTTTCCATTTCCACCGCACAACGATGGTTTCAACGTTTTCGTTCTGGTGCAGAGGTGATCGAAGATGCGCCACGGTCCGGAAGGCCTGTCGTCGAAAATTGCGATAAAATCGCTGAATTGATCGAAAGAGACCGGCATAGTAGCAGCCGTAGCATCGGCCAAGAGCTGGGCATGAGTCATCAAACCGTTATAAACCATTTGAAGAAGCTTGGATTCAAAAAGAAGCTCGATGTATGGGTGCCACACGACTTGACGCAAAAAAACATTTTTGCCCGTATGGATGCATGCGAATCGCTTCTGAATCGCAACAAAATCGACCCGTTTTTGAAGCGGATGGTGACTGGCGATGAAAAGTGGGTCACTTACGACAACGTGAAGCGCAAACGGTCGTGGTCGAAAAGCGGTGAAGCTGCCCAGACGGTGGCCAAGCCTGGATTGACGGCCAGGAAGGTTCTTCTGTGTGTTTGGTGGGATTGGCAGGGAATCATCCACTATGAGCTGCTCCCCTATGGCCAAACGCTCAATTCGGACCTGTACTGCCAACAACTGGACCGCTTGAATGCAGCACTCATGCAGAAGAGGCCATCTTTGATCAACAGAGGCCGAATTGTCTTCCATCAGGACAACGCCAGGCCACACACATCTTTGGTGACGCGCCAGAAGCTCCGGGAGCTCGGATGGGAGGTTCTTTTGCATCCACCGTATAGTCCGGATCTCGCACCAAGTGATTACCACCTATTTCTGTCCATGGCGAACGAGCTTGGTAGTCGGAAGTTGGCCACAAGAGAGTCCTGTGAAAATTGGCTCTCCGAGTTTTTTTGCCAATAGGGAAGCGAGCTTCTATAAGAGGGGCATTATGAAGTTGGCATCTCGTTGGGAACTCGTAATCGAACAAAACGGCGCATATTTGACTTAAATCGCATTATTATAACCAATTTTATGAACAATTGAAAATTCAATAAAAATACCGCAAGACTGAGAAAAAAATGAAAAGTCATTTCGACATTTTTTCATATCAATTACTAAGATCAAATTAATACGTTTAAAAATATCAATGCGATATTTTCAAGCAAAAAATTAAAAAATACTGTTCGGAGGCTGAATTGAACCGAAGCTTCCCGCACAGCAGCCTCACACACTACTCGCTGCACCACCCCCCCCCACTCTCTTACTTTCTCCCCCTTAATAAGCATATGCCGTCGCTTTCCGTTTTTGAATTGCGAAAAAATGATATTTTTTAATAGATAATTTATTTTACCCAGCGAAGATCAATAGAAACCTTAACTTTTTTTTCTCTGTGTATGCCCATTAGGTTGGACCCCCTGAGTATGAAATTTTTAAGGTCATGGTCTCACCACCCTATCTGATACTTTTTGATGTATAATAAGCTGGATGATTCCCCACTTTGTTTTGACTTAGCGCTCTTTCACAAAAATATTTTCTCCAAAAAGAGAAAACAATAAAACAATTAATTCATAGTTTTTTTTGTTTAATTGTAATGTGAGAAACTTTCAAAGTCATAATGAGTTGTCAGTTTATTTGGTTTAACATTACTTCATGGCTGCAATTAATATGAATGTATAATTAACTATATTGCGTGTCCATTAGCAACTATAGAGCCCATAAATTATCCACCACATTAACTTAAGCTGAAGAGTTAGGTGGGCACTTAAAAAACGTTTACGTTGTTGTATAAGTTATAAGCTACTATATTCCACCCTCATCGCAATTTTATCAGAGAGAGAAGCTAATTTTCAGGCACATTTAATTGAACTTGCAGGTGTCCTTCGATTTGGTAAAACAATTATTTTTAGCACATTCGCTTAAGCCGATCAAAAAAATCATTCATTTTCCCTCGAACTATTAACTTAAAGTATGTAAGTGCTGTCTCTCTTTCTTTCTCACTCGATCTCAGCATTAAATCTGCATTCCACTTAATTTGTTTAAATTGTTTCAGCCGCTATGTTTTTTTTCTTACAATCAAATCGTATTTACTTAAGATATCCGGAAAAAACAATATAGCTTACGACCACATTTGTAGCAAGAAAGAGCGGATCTGCTGTGTACACTCCTTTACCTTTAAATTATTCCTTACACAAAATAAGTACTTGGTAATTGTGATAAATTATTTTTAATTTGGTGTCTTTTTGTTGAAAAATTTTCTCGAGCCTTGCCATATTACCAAAAACATTTTATATATGAGGTTATTCAAACTTGTACAAGTCCCTGAAAAGTCAACTCATCTTGCTTTTACTATTTGTTTTTACTTTTATTATTCCAGCAGCAAACCAAAGTCATTTTCATCATTTTCTTATTTGTCTAACCATGTTTTTCTATGTTCGTTTCGCTTGTTGCCCTGCCCCTTTAAGCTGTTGTGTGTCCTGTGTGTGTGTGTGTAAGTGAACACGCTGTCTGGTTTCCCATTTGTTACTGATATTTTATGACACTGTAAACATTTTACAATTTCTGCAAAGTTGCCAGAGTCAGCAGAGCGTGTGCCCCGAAACACATGCACATAGTTATTTAAATCCGGGCAAAGGCTCAACATTTTTTGGGGTTAACTTAAATAGTTGGCTTAACCCAAAAACATAATCACTTAAGCGCCTGCTAATTGAAAGCATCTAAGAAATTTTGCTTTCCAGAAGAAATCAAGTGATATTTGTCAATCAACTGACAGCAGCATTGGCATCATTAATTACGCATACGCCCGAGTGGTTGGAGTTTGAAGAGCTTGCTATGGCTGTCAGTTCACTTTAGACAAGTTGGGGTGCGGTGTGGTTGGGAAAAACATGAAAATCATTTGTTCGACTGTAAATGGAAAACTAGCCAGCAAGTGTAAAAGCAACTTAAGTGCTATTGTGGGGCCATCGAAAGTGAATAAATGCATCAAAATCGATAATAAGAAGATTGCACGAGATTGCTTAAAGTGGATTTCTGGTTGTTGTGAAAATCACATTCATAAAACTGATGCAAAAGAAAGTAAAATTTAATACGCTTTTAATTTTTTGCAAGACTTTCACACCAGCGCCTCTCTGATCGCTTTACTACCCATGAACTTATAAACTCCAATTAAGAGATTAATTTAAATTAAAAATCAACTCAATAAAAGCTCTTTTGTAGAATTTTTTTGGTAAATAAAAAATGCAGACTTAAACAACTTAACGACTCATGCATAAAAATTGCAAAAAGAAAATGCATATCTATAAAATCAGACACACACTGAAGTCCATTGCAGCTATCAGATTCTGATGAAAAGTCTAGCAAATTGGTTTAAATAAAAATATAAAAAAATTGTGCAGCATATGTAGAACATTTAACGTATGATTGAATTTGGGGGAAAACGAAAATCATAATAAATAAACAGGAAACAGTTGCGAAATTCACCAATTCATGGCAATGATTTTAAAAGTTTTTTTCATTTTTATTTTCCATTTTTTTTTTACAGCACTGGAAGCTGCGCTTGGAGGCCCACAGAGCTACGTCAGCAGCAGAAACAGCATCATGTTGTCAACGTAATGAAAACGAAACACAAAAGTTGTCCAACCAACAGTGAAAAAATGAAGTCTGTCATTCTATATCCATATGGACCATTAACCGGTGGTACCCGTTGTTGCCGCATGTTGCATGCCAAAAATTTGGCCATAACAAGTGCAATTTACACAATTGTAAGTGGAGTGGGTGGGGCGGGAAAAATGGCAGCAATTGCTACCATGGGAGTTTATAATTGTGTTCTACTTAGTTGGTAAAATAATTGCCAGCAGAGGGAAAAACTCATTTACATATTTTGTTGGCCTGTTAATTGTCGCATAATTTTTAATAATTGTATTGTACAAGTGTCATTTGGTTTAGTAACCATTTTCGACATGAGTTCTAAGTGTGGCAGCATTATTTTAATGGGTTCGGTTTAAAAACTATAGATTTTTTTCTAGCTGCTAGAATTGTTAACTCTGCCATTTTCCAAAAATTGACAGAGCGCATTGTCAGAGCGAGTACTGAGACACCAACAATTCGCTTTGACAATAATCATGGACCTGCCATCAAATGGGGGTCTGGAAATTATGAAACCTGTTTGATAATTGTCAGAGGTACCTTTGAAAATTGAGCACGCAATGAAAAAAGTTAAAGCAAAGAAGACTAAAAAACAAAACCACAATTATTTGATCAAAGTGGGCGAGTCGCAACCATTTCTATGGAATCTGGCCAATAAAATAAATTCCGATACTGGCAGCTGCATCACTTGTGATATGGTTGGTGTGCCAATTGCCCAATGTATGCACACCACCCAAGTCCCAACCTCCGTAGCCTCCACAGCCCACGGCCAATCAACCCTAAGCCATTTGGCCTCTGAATTTCCCCCAGTGACTTCCTTTATCAATTTTATAAAATCTTTTATTTTATTTGAATTAGCCTGCCAATTTCTTAAACAAAAACAAGTGAGAAAGTCGGTCAAGCCCGACTATAATATACTCTGTACCTAGAGTAGGAGCTGAATGCAGTGCTGCTGCTGCGCTCATCTCTAAGTTTCTCATCCTCTCTCTTCCTCTCTCTCTTTCTCTCTCTCTAACATTGTGCGGCGTTGGTTGTGAAAGGGTGGGAGGGGGTGGCGGGGGTGATTCACTTATTTGCTTATAACTTGAGAACCGCTCATCCGATCTTTATCATTTCTTCGGCAAATCGATACATATTGCTAATGACTAACTATCTCTAGAAGGTACGAATCATCTATCTACACAACTGTGGGAGATATGACGTTTTTTCAAAATTGCGGGGGCGGGAGGGGGCGTGGCAAAAATTGAAAATAAACTTGATCTGCCTGCAAGTATAAGAAGCATTTGTCCCATACATGTCAAACCTCTATCTCTTACCATCTCTGAGATCTGTTTGTTCATGGGGACGGACGAACGAACGAACTGACAGACGGACAGACGAACATGGCTATATCAACTTGGCTGTTGATGCTAATCAAGAATATATATACTTTATAGGGTCGGAAATGATTCCTTCTCCCTGTTATTTACTTTTGCACAAACTTAATATACTCTATGTACCTTCGGTACAGAGTATAAACAGCTGAGTTTTTTGCTGTTGCCTGCCACACTACAATGTCGGAGCTGCTCTGAAGATTATCAAACAATTTCGGCTCCGACAAAATTTCCAGCGTCTGAGTACCTAGCTTTACTATAAACTAGGGTTTCTTTCTGCTTTCGGGATTTTATTTACACACTATTGACACCGCTTCCAGTCCGGTTTCACCTTACAATATCAGTACGGGTTGTCTCTTCTCGGTTTATCGTTACGGGTTATTCTTTCTGTCTGCTTGTCTCGTCTTGTCCATGTATTTACTGTGTCTGTCTTTGTCCATACTCTACTATCTACTCCACGCTCTTGGGTGCTCCATTTTCCTCTTTACAATGTGACCATCGTTCGATTACCATACCTTTACACTAAAATATAGAAACATTTATACATATTGGAGTTTATTTTCAAATAATTCCAAAGACTGCATTACATTAATCCTGAACCAAGGTTCGAATGTCTATTTTGAAAATAGTCAAATGACATCTTAATTAGCTAAATAGACGTGCACTCAAACAAAAAATCAATCCATACGGGATCAAATCAATCCCAAGTGGTAATGAAAACAACATAATCCGGATAAGAAAAACGATTGTTTGATCCGATTTTTTTTAATCCCAAGAAAGATTAAATTTTTCTTTTGTTAATTTATCTAGATATAGAACTAAGTAAATAGTTCGAGCACAACTTAATCCCAAAGCTGGATCATTTAACATGTTCGGGATTCATTTGAGCTCGCTCAGTAATAAGTTATCCCAGAAACGATAATTCCTCTTCCTTTACTCCGCCATACATAGTGTCTAAAAGGCTACTTATATTTCAATTTATGCACATGTGATCTCGAAAGGAATTGAAGTAAGCACATTCGAAAAGATTGAAGTTCAAAGGCATGTTCCTTAACAGCTCGAATGTGTGGCAAATATTCTGGAAGTCAAGATTGAATTTTCCAAGATTAAAAAGATTGAAAATATCTCGACCTTTTTCCTTGTTCTTATTGTCAAGATGTGATTTATTGAAAATTTTACAATTTATCAACGTTTTTTAAAAAGAAATATTGATATCAATATGATATTACAATGATATCAAATTTCATAAATAAAATAGGTATGAGTGTCCTAAACACGCACGAGGCTTTGATGTGAAACATGATGCTAAATTTAAGAGCTGTTTAAGGGCGGATTAAGGGCTGTTTAAGGACTGTTTAGTCTCAATTAAGTCACTGTTTAGTCACTGTCAAGTCACTGATTAAACACTATCAAATCACTGTTTAGTCACTGTTTAGTCACTGTTAAGTCACTGTCAAGACACTGTGAAGTCACTGTTAAGTCACTGTTAAGTTAATGGCCAAGTCACTGTCAAGTCACAGTCTACATTTTGTCACTGATTAGACACTGTCAAGTCACTGTTTAGTCACTGTTAAGTTACTGTCTAGTAAGTGTCAAGTCGCTGTTTAGTCACTGTCAAATCACTGATTCGTCACTGTCAAGTAACTGTTTAGTCACTGTCAAGGCACTGTTAAGTCACTGTTTAGTCACTGATTGAACACTGTCAAATCACTGTTTAGTCACTGTCAAGTCACTGTTAAGTCACTTTCAAGTCACTGATTTGTCACTGTAAAGTTACTGTTTGGACATTGTCAAGTCACTGTCAAGTCACCTCCATGTTTTCACTCCTCTTCCCCTGGGACACTTCGCTAAAACAACAATACAAAATATGCTGACGTCAGCGTCACTTGACGCTAAAATCAAATTTTACTCCTACTAAAAGCGTCCGTACCGAAATTAAAGATGTTTTACATCAAAAATATCAATATACGTATTTTCTAAATATCCGGCAAGCCTAGTAAAGAGCAAGTATACTCAAAAGGTAGTCTCGCCCGCTGTCTCGCTCTATTTGCTCCCTTCTTAAATGTCAGTCTGTTTTCTTGATTTACTTCTTAATTTTGTGACAGACTTTACGGTTTTCCATTTTTAGCAATGGCGCCACCATATTGCTCTTTATGTAAAATTTCTTGTGAAATAAGTGTAAAGTGCGTGCATAATAAGTAGCAAGAGAGCGAGTGCGACTACCTTGTTTAATATACCTTGGTACAGGGCGGTCCGACAATGGGTCTTAGTCAAAAAAAAACTATTTTGAAATGATCTGCAAAATTTAGTCAAATTCGGATGACTATATCATTTGGCTGCCAAAGAACCGATCGGTCAAAAAATGACTCTGTCTTAGTAAGAAAAACTTTTAAACAGCTTCGCAAATTTTAAGCTTTGATACTTAAAATCGATCGCATTTAAGTGTATTAAAACTTCAGCACAGAAGAAGTGAGCTTTATTTTCTATTTGCGAAGTCGTTCGGGAAAGTTCAAATAATTTGTCAGTCTTAGCTTAGAAGCACTTTTGAAACAGTTCAATCTGGTTTGAAAAAGGTCTTAAGCCAGATTTAATTTAAACTACCAATCTAAACGTAAACCAACAAGTTCACAGCTCAACAAATTTTTTGAAACCAGTATTGAATCTGCCTGAAGAAAGTACACTTAAACACTTCATAGATCAACTAACTTTTAAGCTATTCTTCTAAATCACTTTTTTGTAAACGGTTTAAAATGGTTTGGAAGAGTACTTTATCCAGGTGAATATCAAACTCCTAATCCTAACACCAGAAATGAAAGTTATAGCTTAAATCAGGGGTGTGCAATTCAGCTCGCTGCGAGTCACAAGAACCGCAAAGGTATGTAAATGGTAATGTGTGCTCTCGTGAAGAGAAATAGAAGAGGGAACACATATGAAGTTGTTCTTGCACCTTAGACATAAGCTTAGCGTGACGGCTATAAGCGCGGAAAGCAAGAACGAAATCATTCGCAGCCAACAACAAAACATTCGCTCGAAGAGAAAGAGTAGAGAGCACATATATAAAGTTCTTGGAATACTACGTATAGCCATAAGCAATGCGTGAAGGCAATACGAGCGGTTATCCCGATGCGGAAAACAACAATGAGCTGGGGCACTCCTGGCTTAAATGAATTTTTGAGATATTGCTCTAATCCCTCTTTGAAACGGATCAAACTAAATCGGAACCGGTTTCGATACGTGAAAATATCTTGCACCATACAATAAACAAGAAGGATAAGTTTTAAGCTTAAATAATTACGGAGATAAGCCACTGAGCTACTTTAAAACCGGTTCGCAGCCTATGACCTTTTTCTGATGGAAATAAACTTAAGACTCGAGATGGTTTTAGCCTGTAGAGTACGTTTATAAATTAGATCTTGTCCGGTAGAATATCATGTACTTGCACTTTTACTATTTATTAAACCTTTTCTAGGTTTCGGTGAAGGGATTTTTCTCCACTATTTAATTTAATGTAAGAATGAATAAATAATAAGAAAATCAAAGCGTCACTGGCCACGTCGTCCAACTGAAAAATTAAAAACTTGTCTTTTTTTAACCCCTGCCACATAATTTTTATTTGTAGAACTTGATAAATTGCCGCATTGAAATTTTGAGTACAAAATGTACTCTTAAAACCCACCAACGACCCCGCTGCATTCGTAGGCCCTGCCAAAATGGCGAGACAATATGGCCATCTGTCTTTCTCTCTCTCCTTCGTCTTTATCGTCATCTTGTGCCATATAAATTACAATTACATGATGCTCGTTATGGCTTTTAATTTATGTTAATGGCAAAATCGTGCTAGGGATTTTTTATACCCACACATATATATATATACATATATATTTCTGGCCAACAATGCACTGGCGAATACAATAACAAAAGTAACACAATGCAACTTGGCTTTAGAAATTCGCATCGCATTGCAATGCCAAAAGCACAAGTGAAATGCTTAAGTTTTTGGGGGCGGCTGCAATTAGTGCCATATTATATTTTGCAGTTGGGAGCAAGCACAGCAGAAGAAGCTTGCCAAGTAACGTTTTAAGCATAAGACAGAATGCCGGATGAACCCAACTGAATACTTGGTGTGAGAGGAGGCGATGGCAGTCACGACACATAATGAATGTGTCTTGAAAGCACGCCATTTTGCATTTGTTTATCTAGGGTGTTGCGTCTTTTTTTTTCGTTTTAGTTGTTGCTTGTCTAGAAAGTTCTAGGTAAGGATTTCTCCTGCAATTCTCTTTTATTCGAAAAGAGACTGAAAGATACTTTTGATAAGCAACTGTTTTCCACTTTTTAATCTTCTTTCTTATAAAAAAGAAAACGAAGAAATTTTTATTTGTCGCTTTTGGATACTCATATTTATTGGGAATCTTTGTTTCGTTTTCAGTATAGCTACTTTAGGGGAATCACCTCGATCCCTTCTTGACAGCTTTTCTGGCATTGTATTCAATGCTATTTGGAAATTACTTATGGGCATTTCCATTCTGTCGAACGGGACAAATAAAAGTCTAAGTGAAAGTCTAAATAGGTTTAACTTATAACTTTTAATACTTTCAAACGTAACAATAAGAGGACCTTTTTTGGAAAAATCTTACATTTGTCGAAACATATTTGACTTTTAATTATCTTGATTTGTTTTATATATTAAAGTGAACTCAATTTCTAGAACACATTTATCTTTTCACCATGCTCATGTATTTGCCACACGAAAGCATTTTACGGATTAATTAACTCAACCTTCAGCACACTGGCACACAAACACTCACCTCCTTCTACTCCCCTCATTGTGGAACGAAAAAAATTGAGTTCAGTACCCGTTAAAAAGTGATATGTGGAGGGGGCCAGAGGGTAGGCAACTTTGATAACCCATTCAACCCTTTCCCATGTGACGATGCGGGTGCTTGTCATTTTAATGTATTTTGCTAATGTCTCTCTCTCTCTCTCTCTGTCTCACTTTATCTTCATGTTTTCCAGAATATATCACTCTTAATTGTCTTGATCTACTCGTGGCGCATCAATGTCAACATGCATAAGTCTGCCGAGCTGCAGGATGTCTACTATGGTAAGACTCAAACGTCGCACAATTCTAGCAATTAAGCCAGCCAACAAAATACCCAAAGCGACAATAAACCAAAAACCCGGCACTCACATAATAAACCAAGCCATTTTAATAAATAAATTAAATGTGGTAGCGAGCAGGTTCAGCTTGTAGACACACAGCACGTAAACACACACACACACACACACACACACACATAGAGTGAGGCATGGTAAACAAAGTGTGCAGATGAAATATGAATGGCCTAGACAGAGAATAAAGTTTAGAACATTGTTGGGCTTAATTAGAAGAGGTTAAGGATTTAATTGGGTATTTTTTTGTTTTCAATTATTTAGAAATTTACAGCAAAAGCCTATCGATTGAACGTAAACATTAAATGGTCAGTGGTAAAGGTTAAAAATACCAAAGTATCCTAAATCTGTAGCTTATTTACTCTTGCATGTTTGGACTGACAACTTTTGGTCGGTTCGTGTTCATGTAAGATGTACCGTAAGCTAAACTCTAGTGCAATACTATAGCCGCACCTTGATTTTCAGTGTAAAAAGTAACCGTTATGTTCATTTTCGTTTTGTGAGCGGTGCACTAAATACCAAATTTTTTGCACTAAATTGCTCACAGATTCTGTGTTTGTTCATAGATTTTTATCTGGTTTTCTTTGTTAGAAGTGCGAATATTTAGTAAAAAAATATAAAAATAATTTTTTTTTTTGGAATTTTTTAATTTTTTCCAGGCGTTCAAAAATAAAATTTCTCGCATTCTCCACAAAAAATATAATTTTTTGTTATAATATATATAGGTTTATTGTATTCAAACTACTAAGCCGATTTAAAACAATGTTCTCACGCAATTACTGGCAGTTCAATTACCTTTCGATTCATATCTTGCTTGACTCTATCTGACAATTAAGAAGTGAGATATGGCTTAAATCGTAAGAGCACCTACCAAAAATAATGAAAAACGAGAAAGGCAAAGCTAACTTCGTCTGTACCGAAGTTTTGATACACTTGAAATAGCTTGTCTCAACGGTTAGCGACTTCGACCAAACTTCGCAGATCAGCTTAAAAACATTACATATTACCCATGACCGTGTTTGAGAGCAGTAATATTGAGAACAAAACAGTTTTCTTACTAAAATCCATTTTCCGAACGAACATTTGTATGGCAGCTACAAGAAGTAGTCATCCGATCCGGTCGGTTCCGACATATTAGCAGCGTGCAGTAAAGAAGACTCTGTGCAAAGTTTCAGCTCGATAGCTCCAAAACTGAGGGACTAGTTCGCGTAGAAACAGACAGACGGACAGACGGACGGACGGACAGACGGACGGACAAAGCTTAATCGACTCAGCTCGTCATGCTGATCAAGAATATATATACTTTATGTGGTCGGAGATGATTCCTTCTATGCGTTGCAAACTTCTGGGCAAAATTATAATACACTTTTCAAGTGTATAAAAATCATATTTCGAAAACGGAGCCATGAAAAAATTTTTGAAATCGATTTTTGAGATCACCATTCCAAACTACACTAAAAAAATTTCAGTAGAAATGGGTCTTTTTGGCTGTAAACAGTAGTAATGAGTTCGGAAGTTGCTGACCTATTCCAGTACTGGGGTCATTCTTTTTATGTCGAACAGTTTCAAAAATCAACATTTTTGATTTCAAAAAAAAAAAATCTGACATTAGATCTCGACATTCACACCGAAAGTTTTGCAAAGAAAATGTTTGTTACATTGATGATGAAGAGCATATCCATTTTGGGAAAAAACTGCACATTTTAAAATGTATTTAAAGAAATAACACAAGTTACACGATTTTTCATCATCTACAATTTTATGTCATTCCTGTGGGAATGGGGTAATTGAACAGGCAAGTTAGCATTTTAGGCCTTTGCGTGAGTTGGTCACACTAGAGCGAGCGTGTGATAGAAGGAAGATCATTGTGTTACACAGCGCGAGCAAAGAATATCAGTCGTCGTTGGAGCAGATGTAGTCAGTTGGAGTTAAGTTACACTAAGAAAAAAACGACCATTCAAAACCCAGCACAAGTGTGCTCCTATTTGAACGATCTCGTTCGTGAATTATCGTTCACAAGACAAACCCGACGTTCACGAAAAAGCACCACTAAAAAGCTTTCTTACTAAAACTGGCACAAATCACAACAGAAACGCGAAAATGGCGCATTGAGAAATGTTTTACATTCTAGAATAATTATTAATATTTAAAAACAAAAAAAAAAAAAACAAAATAAGCAAAAACACCAAAAAAAATCTTCGGGTACACGCTGACTCGAGCTCTTGGTTTTTCCACTCAAGTAAAACATTCAAGGCAAAGCCTTTAACAAAAAGCTTTCAGTCACTTTGGTGAGCTTTGGCTTTGCCTTAATAATGCAGTTCGCCGCAATGTCTCGAGCGAGGTCGGTAGCCGTGATGGTAGCGAAGCCGACTCTTGCACTAAGCAGTGCGAAGTTATGAGTTCGATCCCTAGAGAAAGAAGACAAAGTCAATAAAATAAAAAAAAGAGGAAGTCAGAGAGAGAACTAATTTAATATAAAATGTTAAATAAATTTACTTTTGAAACAAAAGAAAATCATTTAAAACATTTTTTTCAGCGTTTATTTTGCGAGCACAAAATGTTCTTAAATCATGCCCAAGCCGTTCATAAAGTTAGCCCAAAATGTTCATAATATGACACCCGCTGTTCACGGTTCAAGAAAAAGCGGGATTACTCTACTTTTGTCAACGAATGGGCTTGATTTTGGTAGATTTAGAACGAATTTTTTTTCTGAGTGTACAGTGGCTGAGGCTTCACCTTTGATAATTGCACATTGTGCGTGCTCAGTTAAACGAAATTCAACATGTTTGATTGTTAGAAAGATTTCACACAACTGCATACACATAATGCGAAGAGAATATCCAAATCAAACAAACGTAAGGGGGCCATAAAAGGTTGTATTTCTCTTTCCTCTATCTCGCTTAAAGTACTTTCGGTCGAACAGGCTGGAAGGTAATTTAGTTGTAGCCTGCAATGATTATAATTATGATTTTGCCGCTCTTAGAAGGCCACGTTTTGAGATTTTGGGGATGATCAATAACTTTGGTTGGTTGTGATTGGATTAACTTTTTCGGTTTGTACTTTTGTTGGATAAAGTGTTAAGCCAAATACACAAAACAAATTATTAGAATTCAAAATATGTTGATTCTCCCTGCTTCTCTTTTTGTTAACCACTTATCTTTCTTCTTTCACATATGCCTTTTTTGTTGGAAAAAAAACAATTTAACCAAAACAAAAATCCAGCTGAGGCGTCTGCTAGTTTTCTCTGGCTGCTGATTAAGGTCTTCTCAACTCGACGTCACTATAGGCACCGCTTGGAGCATTTGAGTTCGTCTCTTTTCGTGGGCATTGAAGATTTTGGCACGATCACAGGAGAATCATCCACAAGCGGCACTTCCCAACTGGTGAAAAAATAAAGATTGGTCGGGGCTCGACTTTGCAGCTTTCGGTGTGGACAAGATTTTTTAGCAGGCACTGGAGCATTTTTGCTCACCTTCTGGACGAGGGTTAAGGTTAGCTTAGCTAATCCTAGGGGCCACTCCCTGTGAAAAGGCGAGACAAATAAATGAGCTTCTTCTGCTCAAACACAAACATCACTTCAATAACTACCCTTTTATATTTAGGGGCTTGGCACTTTTATTGTGTGGGCGGTCTTCACGATCCGTTGACACACAAAAAAAAAGATAATTCACTCCGGCTTCTTTACCCTTGCGGGAGAAGTATATTTAAGCGGCAGTGTAATGGATAAGTAATGTAATGTATATAGTTACGCTAATGTATATGAGTCGCCCAGAGGTTGTTTCTCTTTTGAATTTTTTTTCTTCTTTTTGCGCTCACTTTGTGCTCTAGATGCTGGTACAAATTAAAAAGGCGGAAGTTAAGCTTGTCAAAAGCCACCTTGCCGCGACTCGGAAGTACTGGTGACACGCACTTGTCACTCAGCTGTCACTTGTGAACTATCGAGTTCTTTTAGGGTCAACTCTGATCAAAAGATTAATCGAAATTAATTTCCTTATATTAAAAAAGAATTTATTTCTACTTAATGTTCGTTTAGCTAGTTCATATCCATTTTTGTTATTTTAATTTCCTAAATTATCAACAACTAAATACACTACTAAAACCTTGCCAATTCATTTGATGCGTTTTTATATAGAATGGTTTTGGCTACTTTTAGGCTTTTCCTTAAAGTTTTCCTTTCGATTTGTTTATCCAAGCGCCACTACAAATCCTAACCGTAACCGTAATACCTCAGTGCAATAAGTATATGTGCATTAACATTTTTGGAAAAACCTTGTTTTAAACCAAACGATTCAAGCCAAGTATATTTTTTACTTATAGCTCTAGAGCCAGTAACTAAGAACTGCCTTACAGTACTTCAATATTTATTAACAAAAAATTATTATTTAACAAATGTATTTCATTCTTAGGAAATAAGTATATGTGCATTTTATATAGTTCTTAAAATTTTGTATTAAGTTCAAACTTTTGATCAACTTTAATAGTTAATGTGCTTTCCTTTTGCCTCTAAGACTTTTGCAAGGCGGTTTGGCATGGAATCTGCCAGATTTTGGAGAGTTTCATTGCTTATTAACTCCCATTCTGCAAGCAAAGCGTACTTTAAATGCTTAATTGAGTCGAACTGCCTCCCACCTTTATAAATCCTGGCTGAGAGGATACCCCAGAGGTCCTCAATTGGGTTCAAGTCAGGACTGATAGCCGGCCACTCCAGTACAGGTATTTTTCTTGAAGAAAAATAAGCCTTTGTGGCTTTTGATGTGTGGATTGGAGCGTTGTCCTGTTGAAAAATCCATCTATCTTCGTAAAGATCGTCTGCAAAATCTATTAATTCACTCTCCAGCAATTGAATATAGATTTCTGAGTTTGTTCTTATTGGAATAAAACATAGCCGAGACTTTCCTGCATATCCGAAACAGGCCCAAATCATCAGTGATCCACCGCCGTGATTCCTCTTATGGCGAGTTTCTCTTGGTTTTCTTAAGTCACGCCAATACTTATGACAGCCATCAGGACCATCAAGATTAAACTTTTTTTCATCCGAAAAAATAACGTTTCGGAATTCTTCGGTCCAAAATTTGTACCTGTCAGCAAACGCCAAACGAGCCTTAAGATGGCGTGGCAATAGCATCGGTACAGCCACCCGGGAACTATGTTTAAGGTTACAATTTTCAGTTAAAATTTGATGGATCCGTCTTCTACCGACATTGAGCTCTAAATGACGTTTAATGCCTGTACAAGACATTTGATTGTTTACAGCCAGGCGCTTAATCTCACGCTTGCACCTATCGTCGATGTGGCTCGGTCTGCCACTGCGTTTAATCTGACCATAGGAGCTTGGATTTTTTAAGAAATTAGCTATCGTATTTCTGTGTCGAGACACTCTGGAAGCTATTTCAGTGATGGTAGCCCCACCTTCGTTCAATCCTTGGATTCGTCCGCGTTCCTCAGCTGATAAATGTGTTCCACGCGGCATTCTTAGGAAAATTTAAAAAATTTTTTTTTTGTGTTTCTGCAACAACTACTTAATTTACTCTCAACTTTTCATTTTTATCAAAACACATCCAATTTGTTGCACGCCGACCATTAAATGCACACTAATTGGTTTTTGCACATAAACTTATTTCCTAAGAAAATCAAATCTCGCCACTCAAATGTGTGATAACGGTACTAAGAATGATGACCAAAGAAGAATTATGCAAAAGCATTCTAAAAATAGATAACAACAAAAGACTTTTGCATACCTAGAACATATGTTCTGTTACTATTGAGGAAGAGAGAAACGAAAACATATTTGCACATATACTTATTGCACTGAGGTAACCCGAAAAAACAAAACAGTAACCGTAACCCAAACCGTTATTCGTTTCAGTTTTAATCTCTGGTTTGGAATTTTGTTTCTTTCAAACATAATAAAAAATATTTTAAAATTCCAGAAGATTAAAAATTTCCTTCACATCACGCAAAACCAATTCATGATCGAGTACTTTATGAGTACTTTCAGTTTTGCACTGCTATTCAATACCAAATGCACCAAATCAGTGGTGCCCAGGTCCTATGCACTCGCCCCGCATTCGTTGTTGTTTTCTGCAAAGGGATAGCCGAGCGTACACACCTCACGCTTAGCTTATGGTTATGCGAAGTGCAACAACAACTTCATATGTGTTCTCTCTTCTGTGTCTCTTTGAGCGCAGGTACTGTTAATGGCGGCGAATGATTTTGTGTGTGTGTCAGACAGCCACGAGCACACACACAAACATAAATCGGCTTATATTTCACTATTCACAAATATTTTCTTTATTTGTATTGGTGTCTACGCTGCAGTAAGCTGATTCTAGGCACCTTAGTTCCAAATATTATGTACCAGCACTTTCGAATCTGTATTGAGCACAATAAACTTAATTTTTATTTCGCTTCCTTTTTGTATAAAACTCATTTATTTTGGGAAAAAAACCAAAACGTAATTCAACATGTTATTTTTATAACTTCAGAATTTTAATTCATAGTTAAGGTGTCATAAACTTTTAAGCGTGACATACAGATAGTTTGTATTAATTTTATTTAAAAATTTACATTTAATGTGGAAATGCGTTAAGCGAATTTAAAGTTATATCTTAAATTTGTTATTCAAAAAGAGTATTAAACTTTCGGCAGCCCAGTTTGTTGATTGTTTCACTTTTCTAATTACTTAACAACCAGAATTCCAATTCAAACACAAAAATATATTGACCATTAATATTTGCATATTTCTATTTGGCATTTAATAGTCTATTGCTTAATTAAACTGTATAACTTTGTTTAATTCTTATTTTTTTTCAGGCGTACAAATAGCATATTTTGCCATAATTGGCACACAAATGTCCATGATATTGTTAAGCATTGTGTTGATATTTGGCATATGTCGGGTAAGTCCTGCTCTTTGTTATTTGATTAAAAGCTTTTAGCATTTTAACATTCGCACACACACACACGTAAACAATCACTCTGGCGTCAAGGCAAATCAAATAGCTCCAAAGTCAAATATGTGCAAATTATGCGCATTTTGTGACTGAAATGTTTACAGAACCTGAAAGCAAACAAAGCGCATTGAAATGTAAATTACGCAATTCGCCCACAATATAGGGAGGCGTTCGGAAGGCCTTTATGACACGCCCACTACTTCACAAGCAAGCACAAAAAAATGAAATGAAACAGTTGAGAGAATTTTTTAGAAAAACCGCAAATATTATACACTTGGATCATTTTTTTCTAATTAAATAACATTAAAGAAATCAAAAGTGTGGCTACACACGAAAACAGTTTTCTATAAATAATAACATTTTAATGACAAACTATAGTAAACTCTATTAAGATGCTATGATCGCTTTCAAAAGCTTAAAAATGTAGTTTAAAATGACAGACAAATTCATAATACCACTCTAACAGAGTCACTGTGCCCAATGCTTGGACTAGTCCATTTGCCAATGTTACCAAAAATGCACACAAAAAATTCAACAATGCCATTGACAGTTCCTGAAAATGTAGACAATTTGTCACACAATTTGGTCCCAGAACAGAAATGGGTCTGCAACTCTCTAACTGACTGTTGACGACACATGACAAAGATTACACAACCCAAATTCGTTTGGCAATTTTTGTGGAAGCATTGTGTGGAATTTTTTAATTTTCGGCCGAGCTCGCGGGCTGCCCCAAAATGTATGCTACACATTTTTGTCTGTCCATGTGTGGGACAAATGAATTGCCGTTTAGCTTTTAGAAATAAAGCACAAAGCATTGGTTCTTAATTAGACACACACACACACGCACACACATTTAAAGTAAAATTGTATTCTATTAATTTTAAATTTATCGTAGGTACAAATTTTATATTACATTATCCTTTTTTAGATAAAGAATGTGTGGTAATGCTTGCCGCACTAACATTTAAGTCATAGAAAATAAATAATAATAAATTGTGGCTAAAACTGTCAGCGACATTCGGCAACCCAAAGCCGCAAATAATTTTGAAAGCACGCGCCCAAGGGGTGGAAAATCCAATCAGAAGTCGTACACCACCGTAGTGAGATATATTACACCCAGCGCCGTCCACAGCGAATTCAATAGCTTCAATTCAGGCATTTTTTATATAAATATAACTCTCTATCTCTTTTTTACCCAAAGGAAAACCCCGGCCTAATTGTTCCCTGGATAATTGGTTATATCACATTTATGGCCCTGGAAGCTGTCGCCATGGTTTACTCGAATGTTTTGCGTGATCATGTAAATAAGGTGAGTGGAAAGCGGAATCACTCTTGGGAAATGTAGTAAAGCGTTTTTAATGCATATTTAAAAGGTAAAACAATTTATATAATGGATAACAGAAAAGTCTTACACAAAAGGCTTTACATTGCTAACGGCAGGAATGGATATGATGTGTAATAGTTAAAAGGGGGAGGGGTCTTTGACATAAATCAATATGAACAAAGCGGCACAAGACAAACAAATAAATTACAAAAGGCCTCAACGAACGACAGCGACAACGACTAGCTAGAAAATAACAACAATCCGGTATCCGTTACATATGTAAAATTGCACAGGGTTTTTTTATGCTAAAATCAAACAAAACGTTTATGGTCGGAAGTTGGCGACAGTTGAATGCAGTGCAAAAGATAGAACAATAAAGTTTGTCTATTATGTGCAACAGGCAAAAGGGAAGTGAAAATGATAAAAGGGCCTTCAGGTTGTGGTAAATGTGGTGTGTGGAACTGAAGATGAATGAAAGTTTAAAAGGGTTTCAAAATGAAAACTTAAAAAAAAACTGCATAATTGCTTTAAGCCCAGGGTCAGGGTTGAAAAAAACAACGCTAGATTGAATCTAGTCAAATTGGAGAACAGCGATTAAGGGCCCCCAAGTCTAAACACTTAGAAAGAACTGAAATCTTTTTGTTTTAAGATGGATCTATTCTACCTGAATCTATTTTGCCTGAATTCCGGATTCCTAGAATCAACGATATTTTAAAAATAGACTGTTTATGACATGAAAGAAACTCAAATAATAGAAGAGATGTGTCTGATGTAAATCTTGGTTCAACGGTGCTTCTAAATACGAACTTAAAATTTGGAAAGATACGGTTGAGTCCCACAAATCTCTTTACATTGCAAAATGCTAAAAATATTTCCGGCTACAAAAGTGATTTGGCGACCTTTCTAATGGTAGATGTATGTTCTCCGGCTCGAGGTCAGGTTGATAGAAAAAACGATTTATGTTTTTTTTTTCTCCGATATATTTCGGTTGCTTTTCGGCAACCGTCTTCAGGGCAAAAAGTTTTTACACGTCTGCACGGGTGACGTGGAGTCTTCAACTGATCAGGTGTGACCTTAGACAAACGGCGCGCATTCAAGCAACATGTCGCTGAAGTAGGTGGAAAACTGCGTAGTCAGTCGATATCTAACTCTCCTCGAGTGCAGTCGCAAACGCGGAAGATTTATTTGTCTATTTTTGATCAACAACAACAACTTACACGTTTACCGCAATCTCGCGATAAGATAAGCAAACAACTGCTTTGGTTGCAATAGCAAGAAAACAAAGCAAACTCTTACTTGGGAAACGGGACTTGGATTAACTGCGAAAGCGCTTGTTGCTTATCCAAGCAACAAGTGTTCTTCGGTGTTCCCCCTTGATCCCTGAACATGAATGATAATGGACCAGATTTGGACAATTGGCAAAGTCATGCCAAGTGGATGACAGTAGCCACCAAGCGGAAGGCAAACTCGCCCGAATCGATGAAGAAGAGAAATAGGAACACACGCAGAGGTTCTTCTTCCTCGCAAACTTCCTCAGCGGACGAATCATCATCAACTGAGCAGGGCGAAATTAAGATAAATCGCGCACCCAAATCCAAATCTAAAAATGACCACCCCTCCACAAACAACAACAGCCAGAGAAAAAACCGCTTTGACGTCTTAAGCCAAGAGGAACCCATGGATAATGACGAAACCATTCCTCATGAAATACCGGCAGCGGATCAGGTCGTCGTTGAGAACGAACGGAAACCTCCCAAACCACCGCCAATATTCATCCCAGAAGTGACCAACATCGAAGGAATGAGAGCCATGATTATTAAGACCATAGGAAGTGAAAGCTTCACCTATAAGGCTGGACGCAACGGTGAAGTCCGAGTCATGCTGGAAGATGTTGACAATTTCAGGGTACTAGTGGCCACCCTCGAGGATCAGAAAAAAGATTTTCATACCTATCAAATTAAACAAGAAAGAGCATACAGAGCAGTCATAAAAGGATTACACTACACTACTTCCACTGATTACATTAAAGAAAAACTCAACGAATTAGGACACAAGGTAAGACACATTGTCAACAGCAAATCACGAGAATCGAAAGCCCCCATGTCTATGTTCTTTGTAAACCTCGAGCCAGCCCCAAACAACTTGGAGATATTCAACATTAAACGACTGTGCCATGCTGCGGTGACTATTGAACCCCCAAGAAAGTTCGACGATCTAGTTCAATGCCATAGATGTCAGGAGTTTGGACACACGCAAAGATTCTGCAATAAACCATATCGTTGCGTCAAATGTGGAAAGGGCCACAAAACCACGGATTGTATTAAACCAAAAGATACTCCGGCAAAATGTGCACTCTGTGAAGAGAAGCACACTGCCTCGTACAAGGGATGTAAAGTCTACCTAAACACTGTAAGTAGAATCAATGCTAACAGAAGGAAGCCTTCCCCACAAGCTGTTGACAGTGCCCAGGGGTATAATCAAGGTGGACCTGCCAGACAACAGAGCAGTCACCACTCATATGCCAATGTGACAAAGGGCGCTCTTAATGCCCAATCAAATGTGAACCTCCCAGGAATCAGTGAAGAAAGCATAATGCGCCGTGTTGAGGTCATGATGCAACAAATGTTCGAGCAGATAACTGCCCAAATCAGCCAGATGCTCTCCAAAGTTTTGGCCAACCTATGCAAGTAAATCTTAAAATGACCATGTGGAATGCAAACGGCCTATGCTCGAATAGGCCCATTATTGAACACTACCTCAAAACTAACCACATTGATGTGCTTTTGATATCTGAGACACATCTCAACTCCCTCTCCTACTTTAAAATCCACGGATACGATCTAATACATGCAAACCACCCTAGCGGCAGAGCTCGGGGCGGTGCAGCCTTACTTATTAAAACCAATATAAAATTTGTTGAAGAAGAAGCCATCACACTGCCCTGGGTCCAGGCTGCTGTGGTTAAACTAATAAGTCCACTAGGGAACCTCACTTTGGCAGCAGTCTACGTACCGCCGAGGAACAAGGTCGTTGACTCAATGTTTCAGCATATCTTTCAAAAGCTCGGCCCGAAATTCATAGCTTGTGGAGATTTTAACGCCAAACGCACCTGGTGGGGTTCCAGACTCTGCAACCCAAAGGGCTCCTCTTTATACAGATGTTTGCTGACCATGCAACTTTCCAGCCACTCCACAGGTGAACCAACATATTGGCCTACAGATCCCCTTAAGACGCCGGACGTCCTGGACATAGCTGTAAGCAAAGGAATTGATCCTCTCAAAGTGACAACGGCTCCATATCATGACCTATGCTCCGACCACTCCGCAGTGCTAGTCAACATCAATGTCCCAGTTAATATTATTTGCAAACCAACGAGGATAGTTGGAAGGAAAACTAATTTTAGCCTGTATAAGACCAGACTGGAACAAAATGTTGATCCAAACATACAGCTAGCAACGGGCTCTGATATTGAATCCGCAATTGAATCCCTGGCAATTAACATTCACGAGGCTGCCAGCTGCTCCACACCGGCTCCCCCTGAAAGAGCCCCTCAGTTCAAGAGGGATCTGCATCTCTGGTCCCCGAATATAGAAAACATGGTACGCGAAAAGAGGAGACTTAGAAGGGTTTGGCACATTTCCAGAAACCCGAGGGATAAGGCAGCGCTAAATAAAGCCACAAAAGAGCTAAAGACTGTAATCGTGAACGCCAAAAATAAGGCAATAAGCGACTTTCTTTCAAACGCTGAACCTGGAAGTGATGAGCACAACTTATGGAATGCAACAAAATATCTAAAAAGACCAACCCTTAGAAAAGTGCAAATAAGAAGTTCAAACGGTGCTTGGTGCAGGACCGGAGAGGAGAAAGCGCAAGAGTTTGCAAATCATTTGGAAGCAACGTTCACTCCATTCGAGTTCTGCTCACCTCTAGACGAAAATGAAACGAGGGAGTTCGTTGAATCCACAAGCCAGAGGAATGAAATGGACCTGCCAATACCCCCCGTCGGACTGGAGGAAGTCAAACACGAAATAGCCAGTCTTAAACTTAGCAAGGCACCGGGATATGACCGAATTGACGCTCTTGCTATTCGAGCACTGCCAGAAAAAGCAATGTTGCTTTTGGTCGCGATCTACAACGGCATTCTAAGGCTCAGTCATTTTCCTGCTCAATGGAAGTGCGCTGAGATAATTATGATTGCCAAGCCAGGAAAACCCGAAAATAACACATCCTCCTATCGTCCGATCAGTCTACTGGCGATTCTCTCTAAAATATTCGAAAGAATATTTTTGAGCAGACTTTTGCCTTTACTGGACGATGGACGCCTGATCCCTGATCACCAATTTGGCTTTAGAAAATTTCATGGGACTCCAGAGCAATGCCACAGAATTGTGCAACAGATCCTGAATGCATTCGAAAATAAGCAATACTGTTCAGCAGCTTTCATAGACGTTCGACAGGCGTTCGATCGTGTTTGGCATCTTGGTTTGCTATCCAAACTCAAAAGAATGCTCCCGGCACCGTACTATCTGCTGCTCAAGTCATACTTGGATGAAAGATCTTTTTACGTCAAATGCGAAGGAGCAGAGTCTGACATTAAAGTAATAAAGGCTGGAGTACCTCAGGGCAGCGTCTTGGGCCCAGTTCTGTACACCCTTTACACTTCTGATCTCCCTATCTTGGATAACAATAATTTGATGGTGGCCACTTACGCAGATGATACTGCTCTGCTAGCGTCTGATACCGATCCTGTGACAGCATCTCATACTCTGCAAGATCAGCTTTATCTTCTGGAGCCCTGGTTCAAGAGATGGAACATTGGAGTCAATGCCGATAAATCTAAACACGTCCAATTCTCACTAAGGCACAAGGTGTGCCCACCTGTACAACTTAACGGAAACACAATCCCCTCGGAAACTTCGGCAAAGTATCTAGGATTAACCCTCGAACGCCGCTTGACGTGGAGCAAACACATAAAAGCTAAGAAAAAACAACTGAATATTAAAGTCAAAAAAATGAATTGGCTCTTAAGGCAAAGCTCCAACCTAAAACTAAAAAACAAGCTCCTGCTCTATAAGACGATTATTAAGCCAGTATGGACATACGGTATCCAGCTCTGGGGCACTGCATCAAATTCCACCATTAACATAATGCAAAGATTCCAGTCGAAACTCTTAAGAACACTAGTTGGTGCTGAATGGTATGTGCGCAACTCTGTTCTCCACAGAGACCTGCAGGTTCCCACAGTGATGGAGGAGATTGCCCGATTCAGCAGTAGGTATATAAACCGTCTGGAACACCACGAAAACCACCTTGCGATCAACCTGTTGGACAACAGTTTGGACAGACGCAGGCTGAAAAGATTCCACCCCCTGGACCTACCGATCAGACCGCCCGATCACTGATTGGAGACTATTATAATGAGCACTTCACCCAAAACATCAACCAGTTAATTTTTAGTATAAATCAGTTAATTAACCTTACTGTTAATCCCATGTAAATTTAAATCATAACTATTAATACTAATACTCTTCTGCCAATTGTATCATAAAATTCGCTCATTGTCCTACGCAGGACAGATTGCAAATAAAAAAAGAATAAAAAAAAAAAAAAAGTTGGATTTATTTAGGTTTAGTTAGATGTAGTTGGATGAAGTTGGATTTATTTAGGTTTAGTTGGATTTATTTAGGTTTAGTTTAATTAGATTTATTTAGGATTAGTTGAAGTAGTTGGATGTATTGGATTTAGTTGGATGTAGTTTGATTTATTAAGTCAGTTGGATGCAGTTGGAAATATTTTTGATTTTTGAGGTTTAGTTGGATGTAGTTGGATTTAGTTAAGATTAGTTGGATGTAGTTGGATTTATTTGGGTTAAGTTGGAAGTAGTTGGATTTAGTTGGATGTAGTTGGATTTAGTTAAGATTAGTTGGATGTATGTAGTTGGATTTATTTAGGTTAAGTTGGATGTAGTTTGATTTAGTTTGATGTAGTTGGATTTATTCAGGTTTAGTTGGATGTAGTTGGATTTATTTAGGTTTAGTTGGATGTAGTTGGATTTAGTTAGGTTTAGTTGGAACTTGTTGGATGTAGTTGGATTTATTTAGGTACAGTTGGATGTAGTTAGATTTAGTTAGGATTAGTTGAATGTAGTTGGATTTAGTAAGGATTAGTTGGATGTAGTTGGACTTAGATAGGTTTAGTTGGAACTAGTTGGATGTAGTTGGATTTAGTTGGATTTATTCAGGTGCAGTTGGATGTAGTTGGATTAAGTTAGATTTAGTTGGATGAAGTTGGATTTATTTAGGTTCAGTTGGATGTTGTTGGATTTGGTTGGATGTAGTTGGATTTATTTAGGTTCAGTTGGATGTAGTTGGATTTAATTAGGTTCAGATGGAT